>JAFFST010050225.1:13587-27764 GCA_022414735.1 Noturus placidus | reverse complement strand
CCCTGCTTGATATCACTTTGCTTGTATCTCTCATTTGTAAGTCGCTTTGGATAAAAGCGTCTGCTAAGTGAATAAATGTAAATGTAAATGTACTGTAAAGTGTTAGCCATGTATAAAACATCTTCCTGAAACCTTTCAAAAACATTTTTAAAATGATGTACAAAAATATATTTTTGAAGTCTTTTTTGTAATTAGCATACAATACATACCTTGTTTCTGCCATTTATCTCCTTAAGCTCATTGGACATATCCATAATAACGTTTGCTGGATGTGAATTTTTGGTACTGTTATTGACAATTATTGGATCCCTATATAATTTGCACCTATAAGACATAGGGGAAAAGAATTTCTGTGATTAGAAAATGCACATTTTAATAAAAGGCAGAATCAAAGGATAGGTTTGAATGAGGCTTGTTCTATGCAAACGGTAGAAATAACATATTACATATTTCTCAACTTCTAGCAAATAAAATGTGTGAAATGTGCATGCAATGTGTGAAATCTGCTTTTGATATCAGTTTTGGCTAAAAATAAAACAGATTCTGAGAATTGAGTCACAACGAGTACTACCAGAAGAATGCATACAAAAACAGAAGTTCCTTTTAGTCATAAAGTTTCAAAGAGGATATGCTGAGAAATAGCCAGAAAATAACAATTTCTAGCGTTAATAAAAATTATTTGTTTAACTAATGCCACATAAGATTATATGCCTTTCAAGACCACCCACAAATGTCTCATTGGTTTTTTTTTTACTGATTTACTGTGTTGAAGACAACAACAGATTATGCGATATCCTTCTGAGGAAAATAACAATGGGCTTAATGTGTGTGGAGGCCAAAGAGGAAGCAGTAGCATGACAGGATGGGCTGAGGCATGCGTCACCACTTAAAGGAAACGCCCCCACTTTCTGGCTGACTAAGATAAGTCTGAACTAGACTGAAACTTTTGATAACTTTTGCTTATGAGACACCGGACCAAATCACCTACCACCATACACATGAGCACTGGTGATCAACTCACTTCATAATGAATACCTTTGACCATAATCATTAACACAACAACCCTCCAGTCAGCATCACTTTGATAGGATGTATTTGAATTCTGTGATTATTGTGGTGTTTCAGTTTTCTTCTGCTGAAGCTAGTCATTGTTTTAATGTAAAGAGGATGGGACTTGCTGAAATCAGATGTTAACACACAAGTAATGTTTCCATTGTCACAGCTGATTATCGTTAAACTGCAGAAATTGAGTACTTTGACATTCATGATTCATCTGTGAACCAAATTTGCCAAACAGCATTATTGAACCAATAATCACTTAAATAACAGCAGTCCTAATTGCACAGTGTTTGTCATGCAAGATAATTTGAGCTTTAATTGCGAATGCTCCAAAATGTATTTCCCTTACCATTTCCACAGCTTTAACCCGATTGCCATTTAAATTTGCCTGATTCTACAACCATGCTGTTTTGCTGGTGCTCACAATATATTTTGGGTGCACTGATGGCACTCAACATTTTTGCAGTTTCACTAATACATTGGTATTTAAACCTGGGAATACCAGATTGAAGCACAAGCTAAGCACTGGGATTTGCACGATACATATCCAGTTTGTCTCCAGATAGCTAATTGCTCCAAAGCTATTGGAAAAGGAGGAATTTTGGAACATTCTGATCATTCTGGACATTTGTTAATGTTGCTGACTTCTTCTAACGTCTTGCAATACCAGCTTACCGTGTGAGCTTTTGATCAGGGTCACAGGGCTGCCACAGCCATGTGATACTGGGCTTTGGGAATCCAAAGACAGTACAGGTAAGCTGGTGCTCCTGGCCTTGGCTGTAAGTCTTGGGGCCTACTGGAGCCACATCTTCTTCAGATATTCTGGGTTTCACTGTGGAGACACACATAATTTGGGTCTTTAAAAAATTAAGATGGAGGCAAAAAGGTTAATAGACAGAGAGTATGAAGTCAAAAGAACAAGGAAGCTAGAGGACCATGAGCGGCCTAAGAGTAAATAGTAGACAAGAAGGGCTGAGGGATTACCACTCAAAGGAAAGACAGCCCCTTTCTGGCTGACTGAGATCATTTCAATTGAAGTTTCAAATGTGAAGAAGAATGTTTTTGATATTTCTCTCCAACATTGACAATTACTCTGATGGATGTGCTGACCAACTGAAATCAAACCTTGTTACAGACAATGGTAGATGTGAAAGATAATTTGAGCTTTTATTGTGAATGCCCCAAAAATGATTTCCCTTACCATTTAAACACTATAACCCACTTGCCATTTATATTTGCCTGATTATGTAATGTGTATGAAGCCCGTGACTGTCAATGTTACAAATGTTTATATGCAGCAGAAGATGAGCTCAACCTTAAATGTAGTGATTATCAAATTCTCATGTAGCAAAATTATGAGTATATGCAAACAATTTTCTTTTCTCTGGGATCTTACAGGACTAATTTGAACATTATGCTCCAAATCACATCAAAGCTTTATCTATCTGTGTACTTCCATAAGCCCAAGGATATACAGCAATTATATGAATGTACTAAACTTTCATTAATGCAGTGATATTACAAATTACCCTTTCTGTTAAATACAAATACAAACTGCTGAATGTAGCTTTCTTCATTCAACAGTTTGTTTTTAATGAGTCATATGCAATCATATGCAATTCTGTCATATGCAATGCTGTCATATGCAATTTTTCTTAACACGCTGCAATTGATCTGTAGGGTACGATAAGTTCAATGCAAGCAGGAAGGACAGTTGGCTGTGTGCAGTGCAATGTGTAGTGCTGTAAGTCCCTTTCCATGTTTAATGCAGTAAGTCCCTTTCAAAAGCTACTAATGAACTCCAGGTGCATTCACTATGTCAATCTAGTACACAGAAAAACAACCGAGACATTTCACCCATAGAAAACTAATAGGGCTAGGATAAGATTGAAGAAAAATTCTAGTATTTGCGTCTGTTGCCTTACTATTGACCAAAAGTGTGTAGCTGATGGTAGCAGAGTCCTAGGTTTTCCTTAAGTTTATCATCCATCTGTGGAACACAGGATTTCTGTACATTCTGTCCCTGTATCCCAAAGCTGTGGTTTGGGGATAAGCTTCCTGCAGTACCTGGACAGCACCTTCTAGACTCAAGAAAAATTTCACAGGCAGACAGTAGGTTGCCTTACCTTTGACAAAAAGTGTGTAGCTGATGTTCCTGTGAAGCCCATTCTTCTGACTGGATAAAGCAATGGTAAAGACCCCTGCATCTTTTTCTTTCACCTCCTTGATGGTGAGGTCATAGCCCTTTACCTCATAACATAATGAGGCATTGACGGGGTTGCCATCCTTGTACCTGTGAAAATTACAGGAATATAAAGAGAATATATACTTCACTTACTTTGATAATTCATTGCATTAGGGATTATTGTTATATTGTTAGGAAAGAATTTTATACCTACCACAATATTTTGTCTGGTGCAGGTAGAGCATTGACATGTGGTTTGAATTCCCACTTTTTACCTTCTTCAACAGTGAAAACCGTATGTGTTCCAGGGGTCACATTTAGGAATGGATGCTCTACAAAGGATAAAAGAAAATCTTTCATGTTCTAAAACAATAAAAAAGAAATTAATAGCACAGAAATCTATCCATTGCATACTCACCATGTACAATGACCTTGACTGAAGCATGCTTCTTAGTGGGATCTATTGTTGCAGTGCAATTGTAAATCCCATTATCTTTCAGAGTCACATTGGGTATAATAAGTTCGCTGTTCATGACAATGATGCTGTCAGGGTCACTCCTGCTCAGATGAATTCTATGACTCCGATGGAGCTGCCATATAGAGAAGCAATGCCTTTGTAAACATTGCTGTTCTTGTTGATACCCTAACCTAGTAAATTTCTTTTTAACAAAAAAAAACTCAATATTATATGCAAGACCTAGGGAAATCCTACAAACTTACAATTTTGTTTTGGAATTCCCAAACAAATGTAATCCTGCCATTGAATGTGGTGTTTGCTGAGCAGGTGAGTTTAAGTGTGTTTCCAACCAGGACTCTTGTATGTTCAGGAGTAATGCGTACATCACTCACAACACTGGCTACACACAAGACAAAGAAAGTCATCACATGAATGTATACTATTACACATTAAATGTCGCAAAACATAGACATTGGCTCAATAATTGAATTTGACCCCTGCATATTTGAGGACAATAATATATATATATTTTTAAAAAGCACTCACTAAGACGGGAAAAGATGAAACTTGATGTGACCTTTGTTCCATCCACACTGGTGATACAATTGATTATATCGTAGCTCTTATAGGGACCCAGTGGAATCGTAAAACCCACTTTTGGGTCCCATGACATGCGTGCTTTGACAGAGTGTTTCAGGGGAGGATGCTGAAAAGAAAAGATCAGTCTTGAGGTCATCCATATATTCTTTCTCTATGTGATCGAGTTATTTTCAACTTAAAACTGATACATATTAAGGGCTATGTGGTAAGATATAACTATGTAGTAAGGCATAAAACATCACATCTTTTTTTGTTACATGTCCTTTGCTCTATCATGCTTACAAATAGAGGAAAGGAGGAAATGGGTAGGATGAATGCCTCAAATGTTCCAGCAGTAGGAAGGTTACAAAACAATCTGTAACATCTAACTGAGAAGTATTTGTCCATGACAAAGCAACATTTGGGTACAGTTTAACAGCCTAAGAGACAATATGCACACACTGGAAAATGCATCATGATTTGAGTTCATAAACCTTCTTGACTTCACTTGGCCAGTTGTTTTCCCTACCTACTGCATAATCCTGTATAAAATGGTGGTTGTATTTATAGTCAATGTCTTCTATTCTGGATGAAAAACGTACAACAAATTTCCTCTTCTTAAAGGAAGTAGACCGGAAAACATGTTAGAATCTGGAGGATGCGTACACTCCCATACTTCCTTCAATGCCTCATAGTAATAAACACATTGACCACTGTCTTTATTGTTAACAGAATGCAGTCAGGAACACATAAGCTGCACAGAGTACTTACAGTGTAAACACATAGTGCAATTAATGACACCCAAAACCTTATACTGGTTCATGATGGCATGATAAAACTTCTTATAATATATATAGTATATATTATATATAGTATTAATGTATGGCTTCACAAGGTGTGAAATAGCTAAATAAATATACTCACTGTTTCCAAAGTAACATTTTGACTAGGAGATGTTGTCCTGCAAGGGATCTCCAGATTTCTTTGTTCCCTGTATGCAAACAGGGGCTTGGCCCTGAAGGTCTCCAGGAATGGGTGCTGATGATCTGTGCATAATATACAAGTGTGTAGTATAAACATAAAGTATTTATCATACAATCATTTTGATTGTCATTTGATATGTTCTGAAAGAGTATTTGTACGTTTTCAAAATTGTGTAAGTTAATTGTAAGATAAAAGTTTGTTAATGGGCAAAGTCTAACAGGTTTTTAGACTTGAGTGTGCCTTATGAACTTGGGCTAAAGATCAAAAGGCAAATTTTAATAAGAAATTTGGTAAAGCATCTGCCGAAATTGCTTAAACACATTGCTACTGTTAAACTGCCAAACAGAAGCCCAAGAAGGAAATAATAGTTAATGACCAGTGCTTCCAACACAATCACACTCTGTTTCCGTCTCCCAAAAGTCATCCAGCCCTGTACAATAATATCCTGTCTTTGCATATTTGTCTCAATGTCCCTGAACAGCTGAGTTCTGGCTGCCTAATTTGATATAATAAATGTTTTTTTCAGTTTGTGTTCATAAATATTTTATTACAGAAAGGCCTCATTGCCAGGTTGGCTGACTCATGTTTTTGTCAAAACCTCAGTGAAATGCACAAAATAACAGTTACTAATATGGTGATAGTATATTCTGGCCTTGTAAATGCTGCACTTGTTGGACCATTTAGTTCTAAAGATGTTTATTTTTTTTTGTTTGTTTGTTTCAAACACTTATGCTGTGGAATGTAGCAAAAAAAGAATAAAAAAGATAAACCGTTGCCTTCACATCAGAGAAAAAAAATATTATCTGTACATGTAGATTAAACCCATTTTCCTAATCCCAAAGGAACTCTTATAACATACAAATGTTCTAAAAATGGGCAACACTATAATGATGCTGATAATACATGTTCACAGCATTAAAAGTGACGTTTATGAGCACTAAACAGTAACCCTAACTCTAACCCTGGAAATGTTTATCATCCCAATTATATCTTCTTTATTCTGAGGTGTATTCCGAAAAAAAGAAAAGGAAAATATCCACAAAACTGATCTAAAACTGATAACTCACCTTTGACAAAGACATACGTTGAACTCTTGTGTTCTCTGGAATTGTTATGACTGCAAGTGTAGTATCCTGTGTCTGTGTACTTCAGGCTGTGTATCACCAGCTTGCTGCAGTTTGGTGTTAGCTCACACGGTTCAATTTGGACCCCATCAGAGCTTCGAGTCCTACTGGCAAGCTTCCACTGCAGCTGGGTAGATCCCCTAATCCCAAAATCAATAATGACTATTAAGAATAGCATACAAGATCCACAGATAACACACTAATTTACTGTTTAATCAGGAGTAGTATCATCATAAGGTAATATTAGACAGTGTTTATATTGTGAAACTGAGATTTTCAAGTCTGTTCTTAAAGAGTATGGAGATGTGGTCACTCAAGCAACTCATTCAATGGTATAATTTCTGCAAAGCTTCAGTACTGAAATGCTGAACCCACAGTACACTCTTGAGAAAAAAAGAAAAAAGAAAAGGTTAAAGCTAGAACCCTGTCCCTCTCGGTGAACCTAACAACAGTGTGTTTTTCTGTTACAGAGGGGTTTTGAAGCAATGAACCTTTACCTATTGTGAAGTAACAAAAAGTCACTAAAGTGGACTGGGAGGTTTTTACTTTCATTTAATATGAGCTCAAGCATGCTCGAGAATGAAACTCATGGGACAATGATCATTCATTTATATCAGATATATTACTTTTTGTATTATCCTTAAGTATTATCTTGGCATAATTTATATGAAATTGAATTCTTGTACTCTTCTTATTTACATTTCCAAGAATTTTTTTTACTCCTTAGATTTTCATTTATACCTTCAAAATACTCTTTGCAATGTCAAAGGTCTCTTCTTCTATTACCCAGGCAATGACTTTATGCTACACATCAATAGCATCCACTCAGTTTAGTTTAGTATCCAATAAAAATCATCATTGAAAAAAACAATCATCAATCAGTTCATAAGTGGCTATTACTTTCTCATGCTGCAGAATGGAGTTAGCACTATACTGTAGCTATCCATTAACATTTCAAGATGGATTAGCCACTGGACCGCAGTGTGGAACATTAAGATAAGTGCCCCTGATCTTTCCTCAGTAAATTTTTCAATATGCTGAGGTAAGGAAAGACTCGTTTTAAATCTTTTTAAATCTTTAAAAAATAAAATAATTTTTTAAAGCATAGTGAGGTAAGTTTAATTCATTCGCTAAAATTATCTGGTTATATTTTATAACGTTAGCCTGTTTTCTTTGCTAAAAGTCAGGTTAGCCTAGAAAAGACTCCAGTAGGTAACATAATTGGCTAGGCAGCAAGCCAGATAAAATGCAAAGCAGTTAAAAAGGTTCACATGTCTAAATGAGACCAATTATGAATTTATGTAGAAATGTCAGGGGCAGAATTTACACACCATACTGGCAATGAACGCCCTCTTAGAGGTGTAACCAAATACAAATACATTGTTGATTAAACAGATAATGTATTTTAAACAGATATTAACAGGCCTACTGATTTTTTTTAAAAGCTAGTATGAACCGGAGGTTTTTACTTTCATGCAATGGGGACTCACGCCAACTATACAATTAGGAGGCACACTATTCTGTACAAACACCAAAGAAATATGCTTTCATTTATAGACCCACCACTCCATGCAACCCAAACACTGTGCACAGGCCAGCATGCTGGGGTCTCCAAAATATAAGCATTTGATTCATTTTTACAATATTAATGTGCAGTTATTGTGCATGCCTTTTTGTTGTTCACAAATGAATGTTCCACTGTTATTAAAAAAAAAATCTTTATGAAAGGGGCCCCATCTAGACTAGCAGCAACACTGCATCTTACTAGATTCTGACAAAGTGTCTAGCAAACTTTTCTGATCTTTCTAGAATATAACAAATTCAAAAACTCAAAGTAAATATAATAAAATATTACTAGACAGCAATTGTCAATTATAATCAGTAGTGCCCCGATTTGGGAAAGACAAAATTACATTTTCTGAAAGTCAGTTCCCTAGCTTACTCAATCATAATAAATAGAAAGCTTGCCAGAAAATTCCATGAGGCATTTGGTTGAGACCAGTTATGAACTTGAGTGAAGTAGCTGCGGTTGAGGAACGATTTCAGCAGCTGTTGAAAATAAGGTTATGTTCTGCAAATTTCTATTTGTCATAATAATTTATGAATGACAAATCATTTAAATTCCCTACAGCACTGGGGTTTTTATGTTTTCCAGAATGTCGGGGGTTCACATAAAAAGGATCTTCCATCTAGACTTCCGAATTAAATACAAATACAGACAGAGGTCAAAATAATTGGAGCACTAAACAGATAAATATACAGACACAGATATTAGTATCAGCAGATGCATTTATACGATTATATATGATTTTTCATCCATATAACTACTTAATGATCTAATGGTTTATTTTTAAGTGTGTGAAATCCTCTCTCAAGATAAGTCTGCCTTTCACATGGGAACATGCCTTTTCTTTCATGGTGTGTTCCCAGAAGAGCATCAAACATACCATGTCTGAAATACCAGTGAGCTTGCTTCAACTGAGAGGTCAAACAACTTTAGTCCCTCATAATAAGCCAGATAGAACAGACAAATCAGAGACATTAAGAGAACATGCCCTTGTAGGGAACTGTCACATTCTGCAGGCCCAGAATTGTTAGCATGCCTGACATGATTGCAACATGATGCAAGTCTCCAGAAATATTCAATAAACATGCATGTTTCATTTCACACTACTTCCACCTTTCAATAGAAATTAGAATTATTTAACCAAACGAGACCATATCGATTGACTTATGGAGTTACTGAATGTGTAACCCCCAAAGCAGAAATACGACGCTTATCTATTTTAATTTAAGTGCCGATGGTAAATTACGTTGAGATTTAAGAGCATTAGAAGTAAGCAGAGTCAGAAGAAATGTTTCTGGACTCACGCCAACTATCCTTCTTCTGAACTGGGCCTGATTATTCATTTTCTCTGAAGCAATACAAGACACAAAAGTGATATGTTTGGATGTATCATCATTATAATGACAGATTTAATATGTGTATATTTAGGTTGTTTCTGTTTTTTTTAATCCCTCATGTTTTGTGGTGTCAGGAATAAGAAATTCTTTAGACATGACAGCTTGCAGACATGTTCATAGTAGTTGTAGTAGCAATAGAAATAAAATTTGTAGCTTTGAAGGATGTGTGCCAGAGATGAGAATACACTACCTGCAGATGAGTATGAGGGATCCTCCAGCATGCTGCAGGTGTGTGTCTTTGGGAGGATGCAGCTGTGGGTCTAACACCATCCCTGAAAGAAGCACAACACAGCCAAGGCATTCAGTAACAGTATGACTCTACTGCCAGCATTCTTACCACGTACTAAAGATGGAGATGAATAAGACAGCTCAACAGCATGTTGATTCCATTAAGCATAATCTAATTAGGCTGTATTAACTGCAATATCTATCAAGCAAAAACATGCTGGCTGTATAACTGACCTTATTAGACTATATAGGTGAATACATTTTTTTGTACAATTTATTCTGAAAGTCAGTGGATATTTTTCAAGATTGTGTCTGAGAAACCTCACTTATGCCCTGTAGATAGGGCATTGTCATCCTGGAAGACTGCCATTAGGATACATTCCCATCAGAATGGAAAAGTTTTATCGTAGGACAAAGGTCAAAAAAACTTTGTGTTGATTTGTGGACCTAAAACTTGCTAGGAAAATCCCCCTACAGCACATCAGAGCCAATAGGTTTGCCTTTAATTTATGACCCATCTGTGGAACACAGGAATTATGCTGTACATTCTGTCCTAGTATCTCAAGGCTGTGGTTTTGGGATAAGCCTCATGCAGTCTCTGGATTCTATGCAGGGCAGATATCAGACAAAATTTCACAGGTAGACAGTAGGTTGTCTTACCTTTGAGAGAAAGTGCGCAGCTTATGTTCCTGTGAAGCCCATTCTTTTGGCTGGAAAAAGCAACGGTAAAGACCCCTTCTTCCTTTTCTTTCACCTCCTTGATGATGTGGTCATAGCCCATTACCTCATAGCATAAAGAGGCTCGGATGGGGAAGCCATTCTTGTACCTGTGAAGTTTTGTTACAAGAAAATATAGATACTCTACTTCAGTTATTCTGATTATTCATTGCATTTGGGATTACTGTTAGTTATAAAACAATTTTATGACCGTAAAACAACTCTTTGTCTGGTGTATGCAGAGCATTGACCTGTGGTTTAACATCCCACCTTTTACTTTCTTCAACAGTGTCAACCATATGTGTTCCATGGGTCACATTGAGGAACGGATGCTCTACAAATAATAACAACAACAAAAAATGTCTCATTTACTAAAACAATAGTAAAAGTAATGGGACAGAATTTATCCAACACATACTCACCATGCACAATGACCGTGACTGAAGCATGTTTCTTAGAGACGTCTCGTGTTGCTGTGCAGCTGTAAATGCCACTGTCCTCCACAGTCACACTGGGTATAATTAGTTTGCTGCTCATTACAATGACCTTGTTAAGGTCACTCCTTCTCACGTTAGTGTTGTGAGTTCTATTGATCTGGCATACAGAGAAGCATTTCCTTTGTGGTTATTACTATTTTTTTTAATACTCTAACCTAGTACATTTATATTTTACCAATACAAACTAAATATTATATACAGTACTAACTGGCCAAAAGTATATAGGCACCTGAGTATTGAGCATCCCATTCCATAACCATGGGTTTTAATATTGAGTTGTTTCTCCTTTCCTGTTATAACAGCCTCCTTTCTTCTGGGAAGACTTGCCTGTAGATTTTGGAATGAGGCTGTGAGCATTTGTGCCCATTCAGCCACAAGAGATTGGGCACTGATGTCGGCTGAGAAGGCCTAGTGAGCAGCCATTGTTTCAGTTCATCCCAAAGGAAATTAGTACAGTTGAAATCAGGGCTCTGTGCAGGCCACTAAAAAGATTTTGCTTTGTGCACAGTGGCATTGTCATGCTGGATCAGATTTGGGCAACTTATTTCCAGTGTAAGAAAGTATTATTGCTACACCATACAAAGACATTCTAGAGAAATTTGTGTACTTCCAAAATGGTGACATCCTTTTTCTTTTCACTGGAACTAAGGCACCCAGACCTGTTCCTGCCCCTATGCACAAAGTGCGATCTTTATAAAGACATGGTTTGCCAAAGTTGGTTTGGAAGAACTCGGGTTCTGTAGGTGCCCATGTACTTTTGGTCATATCATGTATGTAGGTCAAAAGGACTCAAGACCTCTTATATAAACAGACACTGTTTTTCATGATGTATAAATAATTGCTTTTGATTTATATAAAAACTTACTGGGCTGTTTTGGAATTGCCAATCAAATTGAATCCTGCTATTGAATGTGGTGTTAGCTGAACAGGTGAGGGCCAATGTGTCTCCAACCAAGACTTTTGAATGCTCAGGAGTGATCCGTACATTTTCCAGAACACTGCCTATACAGAACAAAGTGTTGGGATCAAACAAATGTATACTGTTACACATTAAACATTACAAACACAAATGTTGACTCAATAACTGATGTATTTGAACACCTTATATTTGATAACATGTTAAAAAGCACTTACTACGATGTGGTATGATGAAGCTTGTTTTGACTTGTTCGCCCTTCACACTGGTGGCACATGTGATTATGTCGTAGCTCTGATAAGGAACCAGTGGAATTCTAAAACCCACTTTTGGATCCCATGACACATGTGTAAAGTCCTTCATGCGGGGAAACTAAATTTAAAAAAAAGATCACTCAACATAATCCACCAGCTCGTTTTCTATGAGAGCGAGTTATGTTCAATTGAAAACCAATACATCTAGATACAGTATAAGGGCAAATCACAATTAAGGTCTGTGGGACATTCTGTATGTGGTAAGACATAAAACATGTCTGGAGTATCATTTAACATCTTTTGTTTATTACTTTTCTTTTGTTCCATCATGATATTAGAAAAAGAAGGAAGGAAGGAAATGGGTAGGATGAATGCCACAGATGTTCCAACAGCAGGAAGGTCACACAGCAATTTGTATCATCTAACTGAGAAGTATTTGTCCATGGCAAAGCACACTGGGTACAGCTTAACAGCTTAACAGACAATATGCACATGCTGGAAAATGCATCATGATTTGAATTCATCAACCTGTCTGGACTTCGCTCGGCCAGCTGTTTTTCCCACCTATATTGCATGACAAACATGTATAAAATGGTGTATTTATAGTGGACGTTTTCTATTGTGGATGGGAAAAGTCTACAACCACCTTCCTGTTCTTAAAGGAAGTAGACTGGGTGATTCTCAAGCTTCCCTGCAACTCTGTCAGTGTATCTGTACACATCCAAATGCTTCAGAAAATGTCTGAAGGATGTGAACCATGAAGATGCCTATAGTCCTATACTTATTTCAATGCCTCATAGTAATAAACTTGTTGTAATAAACTGTCTGCAATGTTGACATGTGAACTGAAAGCAGTCAGGAGCCCTCACAGTGCAACCACATATTGCAATTAATGAATGACACCCAAAGCTATCTTATATTCATTCATGATGGCATAACAAAACTTCTTCTAAAGATTTAATATATGGCTTCACAATGTGTGAAATAGCAAGGTGAAAAAATACTCACTGTTTCCAAAGTAACATTTTGTGTAGGAGATGTTGTCCTGCACGGGATTTCCAGAATTGTTTCATTTCTGTATGTATAAAGGATTTTTTCCCTGGCGGTCTCCAGGAATGGATGATGATGATCTGTGCATAAAATATACATATGTATATTATAACGTTTGTGTGCACTATATGTATTATGCATATGTGATTATGGAAGTAGACTGTGACAGTCAATAATACACTGGGAAAACAGGAGCCCATCAGGGAATAATAGTCAATGACCAGAGCTTCCAACACAATCACACTCCGCTTCCGTCTCCCAAAAGTCATCCAACCCTGTACAACTACTTTCCTGTCTCTGCATATTTGTTCTGTCTGCTTAATTTAATATAATAAATGTCTTTTCAGTGTGTGATCAGAAATATGTTATTACAAAAAGGCATAGCCAGATTGGCTGTTTCATGTTTTTGTTTAAACCTTACAGAAGTGCACAAAGGAAGGAGCCGGTTTTGGACCGGTCCCACCGGACCTTTCAGCCGAAGCCCAAGCCTGGTGAACGACCACGAGCTATTGTGTGTAGATTTCATTATCACAGAGAATGTGTGGATATTTTGCGGCGCGCGAGAGAGCTCCAGCGGATTAAAGTGAAGAATTTGATTATCTCCGTTTTCCCTGATTACACGCCTAAGATAGCTCGGGCTCGAGCTGCATTTAATGAGGTTCGGCGTCAGCTTCGTGATGTTGAGGGCGCTCGGTATGGAATACTTCACCCAGCTCGGCTTCGCATTACACATAACGGTGTCCAGAAGGACTTTATTTCAGCAGAGGAAGCAGGAGAATATGTGAAACTCTTGATATCAGGATGAAGTGTATCACCTGCATAGCGGCGTGTTCTTTTTATTTTTTTATTTTTATTTTTTTTAAGTTAAAGTTAAGGACATTATATTTGTTATTGTGCGCAGACTGTTGATTAGATTTGAGTCAGTAGGGGATTTCTCTTACTGAAATGTTTAGTTTTGGTAAGGGTTGGTTAGTTCAGCGTTCTTTCCGAGTGGTTGTCTCAGTGTGGATAGCTTTATTTGTAGAGGGATACACTGCTGTCTCCTTTGGGTTTTGGAGACTTTGGGTGTTTTTTTTTTTTTGTTTTTTTTAAGGGTTTTTGGGGGGAGGGGAAATCACTCCGGCTCTAATTGACTATTTATATCCCTATGGTTTACTTTATTA
>JAFFST010050224.1:48933-65329 GCA_022414735.1 Noturus placidus | reverse complement strand
AAAAAAAAAAAAAAAAAGCACATGTTTATAAGTATTTAGCCTATTTCACACCTATTTTTGTGCTGTTTCTCCCATTCTTCTTTACAGGACCTCTCAAGCTCTTTCATGGTCTCTACACCATCAATTGTGAGACCAGAATCTATGAGCTGGTGCCCCTCAGGGGCCTGACCCACAGTTTCCATAGTTCCGGCCAAGGGTGATACAATAAATCAGCTCTCTGGCTTGAGACAGTAGATCCCTGCCTATGGGAATCTCCCAAGGAGTGCCATCTAGCAGTGGTATTATCTCTGAGAACCATATTTGAGCTGGCCAATAAGGTGCTTCTAGCAGCAGACATAGACAAACTCTTGCTAGAAATTGTGGGAGCAGAGCGATCTGGGGAAAAGCATATAGACGTGACCTCGGCCACATGTGCACCATGGTATCCAGCCCCAATGGTGCGGGAGGAGTGAGGGTGTACCAGAACGGGCAGTGTGTTGATATATGACACCACCGCTGTGTTGTCTGTCAGAATGAACACATGGTGACTTCCTAATTGAGGAAGAAAGATGTTCAGTGCTAGGAATACGGCCAACATATCAAGGCTATTTATATGCCACTCCAGATAAGGGTCACTCCAAAGATCTTGAGCTGGACAGATATCTAGGACTGCACCCCAGCCCGTGAGGTAGGCGTCTGTCAATACCGTCTTGCAATAAGGAGACGCCCCTAGACTGTGACCCGAGGCTAGAAATAGGGGACACCTCCAAATACACTGAGCAATTAGGCATTGCCGTGTGACACTGATTACTCTCAGAGGTTTCATTCTTGGATGAAACCCCCAACTTTTCAGTCACCAATGAAACGGCCTCATGTGCAATAGCATCCAACTGTATGACATTAGCTGCTGCTTCCAAAAGGCAAACAGTCTCTCGTAGAGACTGGAGGGGATGCCCAGACCAGCTTTATCTTGCTCAGTGTTGATAGGATCGATCCTACGGATGTTGGGGATAGAAACGACCTCATTGGAGTAGAATCCCATATAACCCCTAGAAAAGTAGTCCTCTGAACTGGAGAAAGCATACATTTCTTGAGGTTCAACATGAGCCCTCATGCTAGAATTAACCAGTTGTCCAGGTAATTTAGTACACTGATGCCCTGGAGTAACAAGGGAGCCAAAGAAGCATCCATGCACTTTGTAAAGGTGCGAGGGGATAAAACTAGCCTGATGGGAAGAATCCGATATTGGTATGGCTTGTCTCTGAACACAAACCTCAGGAACTTCCTGTGACTAGGCAATATTCGATACGGAAGTATAGATCTTTCAGATCTATTGTCACAAATCAGTCCTCGAACTGAAACTGTGGCACGATAAGTTTCCACAGTGCCAGATGGTATTTTAGTGACGTTAACCTTTCCACATTCTGTGGAGTGATGCCCGGATGAACTGACTGAACATCACCATATGTTGAGTTCACTCAGCATGTCAAGTTCACTTAGAAGATCTGCTTCGTAGGTCTGTAACACTGCCATTGTATGCAGTGACCCACAAGCAAGACCTGCTGCCGCATACGCCTTGCCCAGCAACGCCAAGGTGGCGAACTCAACACAATGGGGAACGAACTGGCTGAACGCTGCCATTTGCTGTTATGTCTCATGAAACCTGTTGGCGATGGCATTAACCGCACCACCAAACAGGCCGGAAGGTTTAACAGGGCGTCCCGCAAGGAGACCTTATCTTTGTTACCCATCCCTGAGAGGTTGAGCCATAGGTGCCTCTCCACAACAACCAAGCAACCCATTGATATCATGGTTTGTTTGCTTGGTCACCCAAAAAGACAAATTTGGGGTGCCATGCAGCTCTGCCACTGCCTCGGGCCCAATTCCATCCCCAGTAATGAGTTCATTCAGCAGGTCTGCATGGTAGGCCTGTAACACGGTCATTGTATGTAGTGACCCATAAGCAAGACCCACTGCTGCATAGGCTTTGCCCACCAACACAAAATGCCTTATATGGCTTGGAAGGCAATGTCAACCCCCCTAAATTACCTGCTGTTGATTGAGAGAGGTGGCTCGCAAGTGCCTCCTCCACCTTTGGCATCACTAAATAGGCTTGTTGCTCACTCCGCATGATTTCCGAATAATCAGACATGGCAGGGTTATAAACATAGCTAGTGTATGTTTTTCCCCAGAAGTGTGATATCTCATAATGCACTTCTGGAAAAAAGGGGAGTTTTCTGTGGTGTGAGGGAGATTTATATTTATTTTCACTGTAGAGGAAGTGCTCATACAGCCTTCTATGAGCCACTTTCTCTGACCTATTAATCACCTCAAGCAGCTCTTTATATGTTTGAGAGCTGCTCTCGATTTTTGGTGCAATGGCACTGCCTACCATCTCCTCAGAGTCAGCGAGGGTGTTTTGGCTTTCCATAGGGGAAGGAGGAGTTGCGACATGAGTTCCAAAGTCAGGCGGAGAGCCTGACCCAGAAGAAAGAGCAAAAGATAGAGCCGCGCTCGTCTCCGGCTCCTCTTCCAAATCCACATGAGAGACCAGGACTCATACGAGATCTGCCTGGCTCTGAAACCCATCTCCCTTCAGATAAAAAGAGAGTGAGTTGTGAGTGGAGCTGTCTAATCATAAAACATTCACAATGCTGACAGTCAGCCCCCTCAAGGGTTGCCATCGCATGCTCCAACCCTAAACACTTCACACAGAAAGCATATCCGTCTCCCCCGTGATGAAAAGGGAGGAAGGCGTAACACTTTCTGAATTCTCCTCCGCTCATTATTTCTTTCTCTTTTATTTTCTTTTTTAAAAAAGTATAGACAAGTTCAGAGATTTTGAGAAAATACAGAGGAGAAATGAAGCGTCTTTTTGTTTTGTTTTATAAACAACCGACATGCATTTTCACTGGAGATAATAAGGCTGACGGTGCGGTTCGCAGGTAATATATATATATATATATATATATATATATATATATATATATATATATATATATATATATATATAATCACATGTAGTGCTTAATTGCCAGTTCAATACTGTGGGTTACTTTGGTGTGGAGTTTTATACGGAATGTATTAGTGTCCTTTGGGTTCTGCAGTTTCTTCCCACTATTTAAAACATGCAGGTAGACAGATTGGCTACACTATTTCCAATAGGTGTTAAAATGTGGTACCTCTGATGCACTGGTATCCCATCTGGGATGAATTCCCCTGCTTTGTTCCCAATGTTCTTGGGGTAGGCTCTGGATTTATCACAACCTTCATCAGAATGATGTAGTTAATGAAGATGAATGATTAAAAAAATGGCAAAAGATATAAAAGGGGAAGTTCATGCATTGCAAAAACCAAAACAGCCGACACAACACGCATAGACATGAAGGCATCGTTAACAAATAAGACTTAGCAAGGAGACAAACGGAGTTGGATATACTGTATGCGAAGACAGATTATGATGATTCGGCAATAGAAATGTGTTTGATTAGAATGTGATTGACCTTGAGTGACTGGTGGGAACCGTGCAAAAGAGGAGTGTTTATGACAGAAGCAAACTTTAGTACCTGCAGCTGTCAAATAAAGGAATATCAAAAACCATTTGCCTTACCTCACATTTGAGTTTCGAATTTGTCCCCAAAATCAACAGTATCTGACAATAGCCAGATGTGTGATTACACAGTCTAGCATTAATGCAGATGATAGAAGATATGAAAGAAGGTGGCCAGGTAAGTGGGTGGGACTCGACCATGCAGGGGCTTAAACACCAGAAGAAGTTACTATTTCTTGTACTACTATATCTTGTGCTGTATTTGGAATTGAGTTAAAGGAATTGATAAAATAATCAAGGATAGAGTGGGAACACCATGAGAGAGATTAGATCGAAACCAAAAGAGGTCAGCACCAGTAAGGTTAACAATTTTTTCAAGTCATTGCAAGAGTAATGTCAGTCAGTTCCAGTGTATGTTCAGCAGCCAACGTTCAGTTGCAAACAACAAGTTATTTGTAATGCTGACAAATGCAGATTCAGTACTTAGTGTTTGCCTTTGTTTAAGTGAAACTCCTCAAACAGGTAATTGGAGACTAAATGTTCTTAGCTGAGCTAATACTGCATGCTCGTGTAGCTTGCTCAGAAAAGGCAGGTTAGAAATGGGTCTGTAATTGCTGAACTCATCAGGGTCAAGCTCTGCATATTTAGGAACTGGAGTGATTGCAGGGAGTTTTAAGGTGGAGGGGAGCCAGAACTAAAATAAGCTTTGAAAGCTTTAGTTATGAGTTGGCATAGTACAGTTTTTTGACTAGAAAGGACTAGCCATAGAATCCAGGTGGTAAGTTGTAGCCATGGATGCCTCAATCATTTTTGCCACAAAACTTTCCTCCAGGGGTATCAGTCTTGGCTTTCTTAAGTACTACAAAACATAATATTTGTAGGCAAGCATGTGCACTGGTAGGCCTATTTTCCTACTGAGGCATTCTAATTGGTGACCAGTAGCTTTCATATGCAGGAACTCATGAGCAAATCAAAGGATGAGTGAAAGTCAGCACGCATTCTGATGGGAGTGAGCTGATTTTGGAATGGTAGAGAGAATATTTTTATCATGACCATAGGCTCTGAGGATGGAGCTGTATAGGGTAATGTGCTACATTTTTGAAAGTAAATGCAATTGTACATCTTTCAATCTGGTCACAATCAAGTTATGGTCACCCCAATATTTAATATGTCATGGTGAGCAAACTCTGCCACATAAAAATTCAATATGTATATCTATGAACAATGTGGAAATTTGCTTTTTCTATTTGTTTTTTTTTTGTTGTTTTTTTTTGTTTTTTTGTGTGTGTGTGTGTGTGTGTGTGTGTGTGTGTGTGTGTGTGTGTCCCTATGAGCAAATGCACATTGTTTCTAATATTCTTATTTTTCCACTACTACTATCAAGTTCTTTAAATGTTTTCTTAAAGTTGGGAAATACTATCAGTAGTGATTTTTAAATAATTGATCAATTGTAATGTCACTTAAGAAAATACTGTACATGTAAAATAGTGTGGTTAAGTTTTATGTTGCATTAAAATTCAATAAACTAATAATGGCAAACATCAATAACACCAGCTCAAGGAAAAGCTTTAAGTCTGACCAATATGTCTTAATTAACCCATAATCAAATAAAAGTCTCATTAATTGTTACACTCAAAAGTGGGAAGGAAATAGCTTTGAGTGGACAGAATGATTTGAAGATTTTTGTGGGGACCCCTTTTGAATCAAACTCAACCAAAGGGGGCATCAGCATTAATACAGACTGACAGTAGGAAATGCATGAGATGTACAGACATGCTAACCTTCATTTATACATGAACCAACATGTATTCGTTATGCATTGATTAGTGGCTGGCATTTAATGAAGAAATTTACCTTTATTCCCCTAAAGGACTGCATTGATTGTTATGAAAGCAAATTAAATGGGCGATATTCATCATGTCCATGTGCATGAGAGATTTTACGGAATTAAATGGCTCAGGTTCGCCCAATTATTAGCATGACAATTATCTCCCCACATCCATAAATATTAGCTTATTTGCTTCTAGGGTTGTATGTGTTTGGGAGGGGGTGTTCGGCATATGAGGGTTGTGCTGAGGAAGAGGGCTTTTAGGGGGTTACTTAATAAGGATTGTGGAGGCTTTTTCTCTAGGATTTCTTTTCATCATATTGGTCTTTTTTTAAATTAATGATCTTCTTTGTATATTTCTTTGTATATTGAGGCTGACAGCCTTTCATACATTTAATTAGGAATTCAGGAATGCAGTCAAGGGTTTGTGAATCACTCTATACAATTTTCAATATACTTGTTTCTAAGGTTGTTGCCTCATAAATGTAAGTTAGTTGTTATTACTTTAAGAACATGAAGCCACTGGACTTCATGTGGGGAAATTACATATATATGAAGAAATGACACTTTGTTACAACGTAGTGAGTGTACAGCTTGTGTACCAGTGTAAATTTGCTCTCCCCTCAAAATAACTCAACACACAGTCATTAATATCTGAGCCGCTGACAACATAAGTGAGTACACCCCTAAGTAATAATGTCCTAATTGGGCCAATTAGCCATTTTCTTTACCCGGTGCCATGTGACTTGTTAGTGTTACAAGGTCTCAGGTGTGAATTGGGAGCAGGTGTGTTGAAATTGGTTTTAACGCTCTTACACACCCTCATACTGGTCACTCGATGTTCACCATGGCACCTCATGGCAAAGAACTCCCTGAGAATCTGAAAAAAAAGAATCGTTGCTCTACATAAAGATAGTCTAGGCTATAAGAAGTTTGCCAAGACCCTGACACTGAGCTGCAGCACGGTGGCCAAGACCATACAGCAGTTTAACAGGACAGGGTCCACTCAGAACAGGCCTCTCCATGGTCGACCAAAGAATTTGAGTGCATGTGCTCAGTGTCAAATCCAGAGGTTGTGTTTGGGAAATAGATGTACGAGTGCTGCCAGCACTGCTGCAGAGGTTGAAGGGTTGGGGGGGCGGGGGGGTGGGAGTCAGCCTGTCAGCACTCAGATCATACACCACACACTGCATCAAAGTTGTCTGCATGGCTGTCATCCCAGAAGGAATACTCTTCTAAATATGATGCACAAGAAAGCCCGCAAACAGCTTGCTGAATGCAAGCAGACTAAGGACATGGATTACTGGAACCATGTCCTGTGGTCTGATGAACCTTTGAACCATGTCCAATGGTCTGGGGCTGCATGAGTGCTGCCGGCACTGGGGAGCTACTGTTTATTGAGGGAGCCATGAATGCAAACATGTACTGTGACGTACTTAAACAGAGCATGTTCCCCTCTCTTTAGAAACTGGGACGCAGGGGAGTATTACATCATAATAATGACCCCAAACACACCTCCAAGACGACCACTGCCTTGCTATAGAGACTGAGGGTGAAGAAGATGGACTGGCCAAGCATGTCTCCAGACCTAAACCCTATTGAGAATCTTTGAGGCATCCTCAAATGGATGGTGGAGGAGCACAAGGTCTCTAACATCCACCAGCTCTGTGATGTCGTCATGGAAGAGTGGAAGAGGACTCCAGTGATAACCTATGAATCTCTGGTGAACTCCATGCCCAAAAGAGTTGGAAAAAAAAAAAGAGCCCAAAAAAGGCAGTGCTGGAAAGCAATGGTGGCTACACAAAACATTTTCATTTAGGGGTGTACTCACTTGTGTTGCCAGCGGTTTAGAAATTAATGACTGTGTGTTGAGTTATTTTGAGGGGACAGCAAATTTACACTGTTACACAAGCTGTACACTCACTACTTTACATTGTAGCAGTGTAATTTATTCAGTGTTTCTGTCACGGCTCCGCGACGGCGGAGAATGAGGCAGGACGCAATTGCAGTGCAACAGTGCTTTATTTACAAAAGTGTTCCACAGTATAATCCAAAACGTAAATCCAAAGAGATAATCCAGGAAGGCTACACACTAGTGGCTATCGTGCAAAGAAACTCAGAATACGGCGCTAGACGGGTTAGCGGAGAAAACCCGTCTAGACCAAACTAATGCAGACTACACAAACACAAGACTCGAAAACAGAAACCAGAAACGACCTAAACGAGTGTTCTTACCCTTAGGCAGACGCAAAGACATACAGACATTCATTCATACATTCACTATTCCGAGTGCTCGCAGTTGCGTGGTATAAATACACGTTGTATCATTGCGTTAGATTATTAACATCTGCGAGCACTTGGGGCACGTGACAGCTAAAACACATGCGTAAACCAGGGAGGAGACATGACAAACAAATGTAAACAAAAGTCCACGTGTGTGCAACTGTCAAAGAAGTCCGCTATGACGATGATCAAAGGCAGCGTGCATGCATGGTGCATGCACATTGCTTCCGGAGAGATCCATGACAGAACCCCCCCCCAAAAGCACTCCTCCCCAGAGCGCTATGAAGCTCCCTTCTTTAGGTGGTTCCGGGCCCCTTGGCAGAATGTCCTCTCGCTGCCACAGGAACCGAGGCAGACCTTGCTGGGCGTCAGGTAGTTCCAGAGTGCTGGACGCCTCCCACAGAGGCTCGGGAGCGCAGGACGCCTCCCACTGAGGCTCGGGAGCGCAGGACGCCTCCCACTGAGGCTCAGGAGCGCAGGACGCTTCCCACTGAGGCTTGGGAACACCGGACGCCTCCCACCGAGGCTCCAGAACACAGGATGCTCCTCCCCCGGTCTCTGTAGCACTAGAGGCTGCTTGGTGAGCTCTGGGTTGGATCATCGTCGGGCCTGGACACAAAAGAGCAGAGGTCACTGGGCTTACCTCCCTCAAAGACTCTCGAACGCAGGACGCCGCCTCCTGCCGGGACTCTGGAACGCAGGACGACGCCTCCTGCCGGGACTCTGGAACGCAGGACGCCGCCTCCTGCCGGGACTCAGGAACGCAGGACGCCGCCTCCTGCCGGGACTCTGGAACGCAGGACACCACCTGCTGGAACACAGGAACGCCGGACGCCGCCTCCTGCAGGGCTGATACCTCCCCCTTGGCCTCCGTAGTGTCGGAGGCTGCCCTGTTAGCTCCCGGCTGGATCACCACCGGGCCTGGACACAAAACAGCAGAGGTCACTTGGCTTACCTCCCCCAGGGGCTCAGGAACACAGGACGCCACGCCCCGAGACACAGGAACGTCGGTCGCCGCCCGCCGGGACTCAGGAACGCAGGCCGGCTCGTCCGCTTCCTGAGGGGCTGAGACCTCCCTCTCGGTCTCTGTGGTGCCTGAGGCGGCCAGGTTAGCCTCCAGCTTAGGTTCCAGGGTGTACTGTGTGACCAGGGGTTCAAGGGCATGGGCTTGGACGGGGCTCTCCAACGTGGACGAGACGGGGCTCGTGGACAGAACTTGACTCGTGGACGAGACGGGGCTCGTGGACAAAACTGGGCTCGTGGACGAGACGGAGCTCATGTTGATACTTGACTCGTGGACGAGATGGGGCTCGTGAACAAAACTGGACTCTGCAGCCGGGATGTGGACGTGCCTGGGCTCTGCGGCCGGGACGTGCCTAGGCTTGTTTAGGTCGTTATGGTTTCTGTTTTCGAGTCTCGTGTTTGTGTAGTCCGCGTTAGTTTGGTCTAGACGGGTTTTCTCTGCTAACCCATCTAGCACCGTATTCTGAGTTTCTTTGCACGATAGCCACTAGTGTGTAGCCTTCCGTGATTCCCTGCTTCGTGAATAGTGTACCGACCCCGTTTTCCATGACAACACCTCGTCCTTCGCTTATCCCCGTTTACATTGTTTGTTGATCGCCTGACCCTCGCCTGCATCTTGATTATCTCTTTGGATTTACGTTTTGGATTATACTGTGGAACACTTTTGTAAATAAAGCACTGTTGCACTGAAATTGCGTCCTGCCTCATTCTCCGCCGTCGCGGAGTCGTGACAGTTGTCACATGAAAAGATATAATCAAATATTTACAAAAATGTGAGGGGTGTACTCACTTTTGTGAGATACTGTAGAGTTTTATCCTTTTATGATCAACACTACACAACAATATACAGTGTTGATAATATTTTGTGTTTGATTTCTTGTATGACTTGCAATCACAGAACCCATCCTCATACACACCGAGACAATAATGAATTATTTAAAGAGGGACACATTTATAATCAACAATTGCCAACAGTCAAATCTTGACAATGCATGGGAGACTTCTCTCCTGTATTTAATATCTCTGTTTGTCATAGCACTATGCACAAATGGTTATTGCATGTGACAGTCCAATTAGTCAACAGCAAGAAGGAATATGACTTTCTTTCTTTTTTTCTTGACTTTATCAGGTTAAGATCTTAATCTATTTGGCACTATTGATTGCACTCAGTGGTAACAAACAGGCAGCATATAGAGAGCCACTTTGGAAAAGGAAGAGCTACTTCTTACTTAGACAGCCATAATGCAGCCTGCCGATGTCTATCACCCTTGTGAAAACCTTAGGTAAGCCTCAGGACCTCTCAACATGGAGACGGGAATGTGACAATAAAGACAGGTTTTATGTAGAATCAGGACTCTTAGTGATAAGTCTCTTACCTCCAGAGGGCAAAACCAAGCAACAGTCAGACAGATCTTAGCAGGGATTTCCTGTTAAATCAAACAGTGTTTTTTGTTTGTTTTGTTTTAACATTGTCAACCTCCAATACATTATATATTAATAATTAAATAATGTCATCTGTATAAATAAGGATTTTGAGATCTCCCGTATATACTCAAGTTGATTGCTGTACATCATAGTCTGTACTGCAATTCATGGCTTATATAGTGTGATCACCTAAAAACTTGAGTTTATGTCAGCCTTACAGTATCATCTAAATGAATGGCATGTAATAAGTTCAATAATTATTCAGCCACCCTTATTTATATTTTATAATGTTCGTGGTAGTTCATGATGATTGTCATTATTTGTGAATATAAGGATGATGGTGGAACAATTGAAATGTATCTGTGCAGGAGATTAGCATATAAATGCACAGCAATGGCAAATCAGTTCAACTGAATTTAACAAACATGATTTTATTCTACCTCCCAAAGACCCATTATGAATAGCTTCCAGCTTAGAGACAAATCAGTCATTTGTGACCTATTCATGACCTATTGCTGACATTATAATCCTCTGACTGTTAAAATTCATTAACAGTGCCTGTGATGCATGCAAAGAGCTACAATACCAAATAAGTCTGAGAGCGATAAGAAATCATTGCAGGCAAAAGTTCAAAGACAATTAGTGGATGTCAAAATGAGAAGGTGACAGCATATGACAGAGGAGGTGAAGGTGAATCTCATCTGACAGTTTTTTTCTTTTTCAAAATGGCTTCTCATGCAACGTGCCCTCATCTATTTGACTCCTAATCTTCCTTTCTATCTATCTATCTATCTATCTATCTATCTATCTATCTATCTATCTATCTATCTATCTATCTATCTATCTATCTATCTATCTATCTATCTCATCCCTGTGCTTATAAACTTATTTTAAGAAAATGTTAGGCAGTACTGTCAGTACAGAGGAAATCCATGGCAAAGATTACAGAGAAATTGCAAATGTTAAAATTTACATGGAACTGGTTACAGTAAATTACAGATGAGGTTGATATTTTACCTTTAAAGTCAAGTCCATAAGTCAGGTCTACAAGTATTTGGTCAGTGACATAATTTCCATAAATTTTCCTCTGTACACCACCATAATGGATTTGAAATAAAGCAATCAAGACTTTGAATTGTAGACTTTCAGCTTTAATCCAAGGGGTTTACCAAAAATATTCCATTAACTGTTTAGCAGTTGCAGAGTGAGGTACTCTGCAACTGCTAAACAGTTAATGGAATATTTTTGGTAAACCCCTTGGATTAAAGCTGAAAGTCTACAATTTTCACAGTCTCAAAAGTAGTTTAACAATTGACTGATAAGCAGTTTCAGATGCAATTGGTAACACTCATGAAGAAAACAACATTAAACTTTGCTAAACTACAACCCTCACGCAAATACCCGCACGCGTTCTCTCACATATACACACACACACACACACGCCCACACACACATTCCCCCTGAACACCAAAGAATAGAAGAAAATAATTAAAAGCAAACCTCATTTAACCACCTGACAACGGCCTCTTGTGTTTCTGTGCTCTACTGTCCTAAACTGGTGGAGGATGCAGGCTTGAGCACAGACTCACCCATCTTAAAAAAAAAAAACAAAAAAAAAAACAACACCTTCTGGTGGTCAGCATCCAGCAACAAACAATCAAACAGCCGCTCACCCTCAGCCTACAAGCTCGACACAAGAGTTAGTGGCCTTGAGAACAGCGACTCCTGCCACCGCTATGCTCCTTCCCGATCCGAGCCACAAGATACACCACCTGCTTCCCCTCTAAACCCCTTGGAGTGTATCGCCCAATGCAAAGAGTGGGACCACGTCGAATGGCCACGCATACTTGGCATGCTGCTCTCGGGGAAGGGGCGCACAGCCTATTACGCCCTCACCCTGGAGGAAGCAGCTGATTATGAGGAGATGAAAAAGGGAATCCTGGCGTGGTGTGGGTGGACTCCCCACCAGGCAGCGGCTGAGTTCAATCAGTGGGCTTATCGGCCGTGCGCCGGACCACACGGGCAGCTGAACACCCTCAACCGTACAACCGAGAGGTGACATACCACAGACCGCCACAGAGGTGGCAGTAAAGGTGGCCATGAACCAGTTTTCAAGGGCTTTACCACCAACAGAATGCCAGGTCATGGAGATGCATGCGTCAGGAATGCCCCAAGAGCTCCTAGCCACCCTGGAGCGCTCATTGTCCATCCTGGAACTCGGTCGGGAAGAATGGCGGACCCTGTAGTCCGCCCCAAGTGTTCCTACCCCACTGGCCCGACTACCAGTGCTAACCTGTGTAGTGGAGGACCTTTCGGAGTCCACCTGTCCAGGAGATGCCCATGGACAAACCCATTCCCACGGAGCCAAGAAGGCCCATAAGCCGTGGTTGGCTCTCCACTTGCCACACCCGCCAACAGCCCCTACCCTGACGTTATGGGTCGAGGGGAGCCCGGTCACTGCCCTGCTGGACACTGGGAATACCGTGAACCTCGCCCGGCCGACAATCCTTCCTACAGAACTCGTAACCTGCATCCATATACCTGGGGATACCAGGTAAGTCCCAGCGGCCAAGGTCCAGGTCCGCAGAAAAACAAGCTCCTGGCCACTCCTAAGTGGCGTCATCCCCGAGCTCCTGGTGCCCCTGCTACTCGGAGGAGACTGGCCGAGGTTCCTGGCCAGCCCAGCACCAAAAACCTGCAGGGCGCTGCGACACCTGAAGGAGACCCGAGTCCGGCTGAACTACTTTGTGAAAATCAAAGGAGATGCCACAGTAGAAGGTAAGCAGCACACACGTGAACCCGATGTTGAACCAGCAGGAAAGAGGATGACCACCTGAAACACTGTTGGGCCTAGTTGCGACAGATAGAGGGGGTTGACCAGAACCCTGACCAGAGGCAACCCTCCTCCTATTTCCTCGTTCAGGGTGGTCTCCTAACAGCGAGCCTGCTGCCGAGGGGAGCTTGTGGACCTCCTTTTAGTCCCCAAAACCAAAACACAGACCTATCCGCTCAGCGGCCACCTGGGAGCACAGAACACCATGGAAAAGCTAAGGAATCACTTTGTCTAAACAGGGATGGACACAGAAGTTTGGTGCTTCTGCCAACATTGCCCCCAGTACCAGTGTACCAGCGCTCGGAGACCCCCGCCGGCTCCCCTTATCCCACTACCCATCATAGGCGTCCCCTTCAAGTGGGTTGGTATGGATATCATGGGGCCGCTTCCCAAGTCTGCCCCGGGGTCAGGAGTACATGCTAGTCATCCTGGACTACACCACCTGATACCCCAAAGTGGTAACACTCCGAAAAGCCACCTCCCACAATATCACAAAGTAGCTGATGTTCATCTTCAGCCAGGATGGGATACCCAAGGACATCTTGACCGACCAAGGTACGCCTTTTGTGTACACAATAATGGCTGATTTGTGTCAGCTCTTCTAGGTTAACTGCCTAAAAGCTTCCGTATTCCACCCTATACCGATGGGCTTGTTGAAAGGTTCAACTGAACCTTAAAGCAGATGCTACGGAGGGTGGTGAATAAGGAAGGAAGGAACTGGGATCTCCTCTTACCCTATGTCCTTTTTGCCATCCGGGAGTGCCCCTAGGCCTCCATCGGCTTTACCCCCTTAGAGCTCTTCTTTGGGTGGTGACCTCACAGACTGCTGGATGTGGCACATGAAACCTGGGAGGACCAGCCCTCCCCATTCTGCTTGGTCATTGAGTATGTCCAGGAAATGCATGCGAAGATTGACCCATTGTTCCCGATCATCCATGAGCATATGAGAGCCACCCAGGAGGAGCAGAAGTGAGTGTACGACCACCCAGCACAACCCCAAGAGTTCCAACCTGGCGATTGGGTGCTCCTACTAGTGCCACACAGCTCCTGCTAGTTTCTAGCTCGATGGCCATGCACAGTCCTCGAGAGGAAGGGGGCCGTGAACTATCGTCTGCAACAGCCCACTAAACAAGCCGACACCCAAATATATCACATAAACCTGTTAAATATGTGGGTAGAGCCAGCCCCCGTAGTGTCTGTGTTCGTGAATCTAGGGACAGGCCATGACAAGGGTACATCGGTCCAGATGGGTGACCTCACTCCTGGACAGAAACAGGAATTACCAGAGTTAGCGGGTCAGTTCACAGACGTGTTTTCTACCTCCTCAGGGATGAGGCAACTGGTCCACCATGAAATCAAAGCCCAGCAGGGAGAGGTGTTGCAACAGTGGCCCTTTCAATCCCGGAGGCCCACCACCAGGCTATTGAGGAGGAGATTGGCCGAATTCTGCAGGACAATACCATTGAGGACTCAAATAGCCTCTGGTCCAGCCCAATTGTAGTCGTGCCAAAGACCGACGGAAGTATGTGGCTACGCAACAACTTCCGGAAGCTGAACCAGGTCTCAGAATTTGACAGCTATTCCCTCCCCTGAGTATACGACCTAGTTGAGCGTCTGGGGAGGGCCCACTTCATATCCACCCTGGACCTCACCAGGGGATACTGGCAAGTGGCCCTAGCCTCAGAGGAAAGGCCGAAGATGGCCTTCAGTACAGCGAATGGCCACTGGCAGAACCAGGTTCTCCCCTTTGGGCTCCACAGGGCACCTGCGATGTTCCAGCATCTAATTGACATTTGTCCTGCATCCACATCGTCCCTTCACAGCTGCCTACCTTGACAATGTGGTTATCCACTCTTCCACGTGGTTGGACCATCTGTTCCACTTGGGGCGGTAATGACGAAGCTACGGTAGGCCGGGTTGATGGCTAACCCCAAAATTTGCCACTTGGGGCTAACGGAGGCATAGTACCTGGAGTACCAGATTGGCCAGGGCCTGCTGAAGCCCCAGATGAAGAAAATTCCCTACTTCAAAAAAAAAACAGGTATGTTCCTTTTTGGGGGTTGGCGGGGTACTATCGTCGATTTGCACCTAATTTCTCCTCTGTAGCCTCCCCCCTCTCAGACCTCACGAAAAAAGGGCCATCGGGACCGGGTGAATTGGTCAGGTGAAGCAAGAGGGCCTTCCAAGCCCTGAAAGACACCCTCACCAGCGCTCCAGTACTGTGCAACCCAGACTTTGCTCTTCCATTCACCATGCACAACAATGCACCCAAAACCGGCTTGGCGCAGTTATCTCGCACACTTTCAACAGAGAGGAACAGCTGGTCCTCTACATCAGCCGGAAGTTGTCCGCTGTTGAGAAGAAATACACAGCCGTGGATAGAGAGGTCCTGGATATAAAGTGGGTCATCAAGGAGCTACGGTACTACCTGGCCAGTTGGCACTTCATCCTAGTGACAGACCAGGCCCTATTACAGTGGTTGCCAAGGCCAAAGTCACCAACGCCAGGGTAAGCCGGTGGTTCCTGGCCTTGCAAGATTTCTCGTTTTAGGTCCAGCACTGGGCGGGGGCCCAACGTGGGAATGTGGATGGACTCTCGCAACAAGATGCACTCTGGGCCCACCACGCAGGACAATGTTCTAATGTTCCGAGCCTAATGTTCCTTTGCATTAGGCTCGGAGCTGAGTGGGGGGGCTACTGTCGTGACGGACCGACAGCTGGCGCAATAGCAGCCAGGAAGCACGTGGCGGTAGGGCGGAGCCGCCGACAGACCACCGGCCGGCGATCGGGAAAAATCCACCTTCCAGCAAATGAGGGGAGAGTATAAGAGGCCGCTCTTCTGCTCGTTCAGGGAGAATAATCTCCTATGACATGTGTGTTCTTTTCACAAACGCTCATTGTTGCTGGATGTTTTTTTTTTTGCCATTAACTAATCGACATTTTCTTTGTGTGTTCTGTTCCGTTACATGTGTGTTCCTTTGTTTTGTGTTTCAGACGAGTCGGATCCAGATGAGGCCTCCGCTCTCTGACTATACGCCTACAGAAGAATCCTTCAACTACAGCCCGCACACACACTCCCCCTGAACACCAAGGAAGAAAAGAAATAAAATCAAACCTCATTTAACCACCTGACAACGGCCTCTTGTGTGTCTGTGCTCCACCCCTCAAGGGATACGACCATATATATATACAGTGGTGTGAAAAAGTGTTTGCCCCCTTCCTCATTTCCTGTTCCTTTGCATGTTTGTCACACTTAAGTGTTTCGGAACATCAAACCAATTTAAACAGTAGTCAAGGACAACACAAGTAAACACAAAATGCAATTTGTAAATGAAGGTGTTTATTATTAAAGGTGAAAAAAAATCCAAACCATCATGGCCCTGTGTGAAAAAGTGATTGCCCCCTAAACCTAATAACTGGTTGGGCCACCCTTAGCAGCAACAACTGCAACCAAGCGTTTGCGATAACGTGCAATG
>JAFFST010050224.1:37119-48143 GCA_022414735.1 Noturus placidus | reverse complement strand
GGGGCAATCACTTTTTCACACAGGGCCATGATGGTTTGGATTTTTTTTCACCTTTAATAATAAACACCTTTATTTACAAATTGCATTCTGTGTTTACTTGTGTTGTCCTTGACTATTGTTTAAATTGGTTTGATGTTCCGAAACACTTAAGTGTGACAAACATGTAAAGGAACAGGAAATGAGGAAGGGGGCAAACACTTTTTCACACCACTGTATGTAGCCAAAAAAAAAAAAAATAAGTCAATTACTCGAATTATTATTTACAGACCCCCAGGGCCATATACTGCATTCCTTAGCGAATTTGCAGATTTTATTTCGAACCTGGTTGTTCCTGTAGATAAAGCATTGATCGTCGGTGATTTTAATTCTCACTTTGATAACCCAGAAGACTCTCTGAAAACAGCGGTGGTGTCCATCTTAGATTCAGTAGGGGTTAAGCATAACGTAATCGGACCTACTCATAATGGTAGTCACACTCTTGACCTGATAACATACAGATTAAAAATATAGAAAATCTCAAAATTCTTCTGCAGTCTGACGTTATTTCAGACCATTATCTTATCTCGTCTATAATTCAAATTGATCATAATACTTCCATCCCATCTCGCTACCATGTAAAACATACTTTCACATCAGCTACTGCACCGCACTTTATAAATAGTCTCGCAGAAACGTCAGTTAGATTTGGATCACCGTCTGTTCCGATAGAACTCAAGCAGGTGACTAAAAGCTTAGTCAACACTCCGCTATACGCTAGATAGAGTAGCTCCACTCCGCAGAAAATTATTTAGAGAGAAAAAACTATCACCTTGGTACAATGATCAAAGGCGTATTTTAAAACAGACCACTAGACAATTAGAACGCAAATGGCACTAAACCAAACTGGTAATATTTCAAACAGCATGGAACGAGAGTCTGCTGAAGTATAAAAAATGTCTTAGCAATGCTAGAAAAGTCTATCTCTCCACCTTAATAGGGGACAATAAAAACAATTCCAGATTTCTGTTCAACACAGTAGCAAAATTAACTAGGAATAAAACCACTACAGAAATAAAAACACAATCAATACATAGCAGTGAAGATTTAATGACATTTTTTTCACAAATAAGGTTGAAAATATCAGATGTGAAATTTAGGATATTAAATTAAAACCAGACAGTGTTATAACTAACCATATAGATGATAATATACTGTAGCAATATCGGATCAACCTTTAGAATGTTTTGCTCCCCTTAGAGAGACCGAACTAACTTCATTAATCTTTTCAGCCAATTTATCAACTTGCATATTAGATCCTGTACCTACATTTTTCCTTAAACAGATTTATCCTGGAGTAATTGAACCACTTTTAGATATAATCAATTCTGCCCTCAGCATTGGCTATGTACCTAAATCATTTAAATTAGCAGTTATTAAACCCCTGATTAAAAAACCTTACCGTGACCCCTCTCAACTGTCCAGCTATAGACCGAGATCAAATCTCCCCTTCATCTCCAAGATCTTAGAAAAGGTTGTAGCAAAGCAGTTATGCTCGTACTTTCATAGGAACAACATACATAAAATGTATCAGTCAGGATTTTGACCTCATCATAGCACAGAGACAGCGTTAGTTAAAGTAGTAAATGACCTTCTACTTGCCTCTGATTAGGGTTGTGTCTCGTTACTTGTGTTACTCGACCTTAGTGCAGCTTTTGATACAATAGATCATAGTATTCTCCTTGATAGATTGGAAAATGTTGTTGGCATAAAAGGAACAGTCCTCCATTGGCTCAGGTCTTATCTGACCGAGCATTATCAGTTTGTAGATGTAAATGGAAAATTCTCCACAGACTCCAAGGTTAAATGTGGTGTTCCACAAGGTTCTGTTTTAGGCCCACTACTTTTTACCTTATACTGTATATACTACTTCTAGGTCAAATTATTCGTAAATATGGTATTAGCTTCCACTGTTATGCTGATGATATACAGTTGTATGTTTCAGCGAAGCCGGAGGACAGACAGCAGCTTAATAAAGTTGAGTATTGTGTAAGGGACATTAAACATTGGATGTTAACTAACTTCCTTTTGCTCAACTGTAGTAAAACAGAAATACTTTTATTAGGATCACGTGTAGCTAGAAATAAGATTTCTGATCACATAGTTACTCTGGATGGACTTTGTTTCATCATGTGCAGAAGTAAAAGACCTTGAAGTAATTATTGACTCCAGTCTATCATTTGATGCTCATGTAGATAATATTACTAGGATAGCCTTCTTTCATCTTAGAAATGTTTCTAAGATAAGAGATATACTGTCACTACAAGACGCAGAAATATTAGTTCATGCTTTGTAGCCTCTAGATTAGATTTTTGTAATGCACTACTGTCTGGATGTTCCAGTAGAAATATTAATACACTCCAGCTACTCCAAAATGCAGCTGCTAGGGTCCTAACTAGAACCAGAAGATACGACTACATCACCCTGATCCTATCCACACTGCACTGGCTCCCAGTTAAATCTCACATTAATTTTAAAATTTATAAACTATTATTAACTTATAAAGCACTAAACGGTCTCGCGCCACAGTATTTATTTGATCTTTTGGTCTTCTACGATCCGCCTCGCCCACTTAGATCAGTAGATGCAGGCTATTTGGCAGTACTCCAATTAGTGAAGGCTACAGCATGGGGTAGAGCTTTCACTCAGAGCTCCACAGTTGTGGAACAGTCTTCCAATTAGTGTTCAGGACTCAGGCACAGTGTCATTGTTTAAGTCTAGGCTTAAAACGTATTTGTTCAATCTAGCCTACCCTGACTAGACTAGACTTTTTTTTTTTTTCCCCCAGTCCTAACGGTCTTTCTCTCCCTGTAACATGAACATGTGGAGACATGAACTTATGGAGACACTGGAAGATCTTGGTCCATTCTGCTCTCCTGGACCTGTGTGAGCTGTCTCAGGTGTCCTGCCTCTCGAGGGAGCTCTCATCTGCTCCAATTCCAGACTGCTGGGTCTATGGTTTCTTCTGAGACATATAAATTTCATATAAATCTATAATAAACTCTTTCATAATATCTATTGTTACCCAGATGAGGATGGGTTTCCTTCTGAGTCTGGTTCCTCTCAAGGTTTCTTCCTCTTAAACATCTTAAGGAGTTTTTCCTTGCCACTGTCGCCACTCTGTGGCTTGCTCAGTTGAGATAAATTCACACCTTAATATCTGTATACCGTGTTTTTATACAGTATATCTGTAAAGCTGCTTTGAGACAATGTCTATTGTAAAAAGCGCTATACAAATAAAATTGAATTGAATTATATATCAATCACCAGAGCGGATTATGTTCCTGCCCCCTGTTCAGGCAGGCACAACTAATTCTTCTCTAGGCAGAGAGAAAGTTTTTTTCAGTGAGTGCAATGGACATTCAGAGCAACTGGAATGTGGGGGCAGGCATCCTCTCGAGGCAGGGGCTGAGGACTAGGGATTGGAGGCTCCATTTACAATTGGTAGAGTCCATATGTACTGCCAAGCAGAAGTGGATGTTTTCACCTCTGAGGAGACAAATCACTGCCTGCTGTGGTTCACCCTAAATCCTCCCACACAATTGGAGCTGGACACCATGGTGCACACATGGCCAAGGTCATATCTGTATGCTTTCCCCCAATTGCTCTGCTCACAAGTTCTAGCGAGAGTTTGCCAAGACCGTCTATGTCTGCTGCTAGTAGCACCTTATTGGTTGGCTGGAATATGGTACTCCAAGATAATATCCCTGCTAGATGGCACTCCTCGGGATGTTCCTGTCCACAAGGATCTGCTATCTTAAGTTGGAGGGCTCATTTTTCACCATCGGCCGGAACTATGGAAACTAGGGGGGCACCTGAGGGGCAACAGCTCATAGATTCTGGTCTCGTAACTGAGTTTGTAGAGACCATGTTAAAGGCTAGAGCACCATCTATGAGGAAATTGTATGCACTCAAATGGCGACATTTTGTCTCATGGTGTGAGGAACGTCAGTAAACTGCGCAATAGCTACAGTCCTAGTTTGACTTCCTGGTTTTGTGCCTGCCTTTGATTATGCATATGGATATCCCGGTGTTAACCATCTCTGTCTGTTGTGTGACCAATGTTATGAAGTGACCAAGATTATTGGATTTGCCCAAACGAAGTGAAACGCTCAGAATTATGCAAGTATGATCATTAGAGTGAATAGGTGTATACATGACTAAGAATGTGGATACTATGACGGACAAATATTTTGCCAAATATTTCTGTAACATAATAGAAAAGTTCAAGTCTTAAAACGCTTGAATTAAATAACAAAAAAAACTAATTATTTTAGCATGCATGCACTGAGAACAGTGTAAACAATTACTGACCTTTTACATTTAAATCATTTTATCATAATAGAAGTTTCCCTGATAGACAAAACTGCTCTACAATGTTATGTCATGTTATGTTATGTTATGTTATGCCAATTATATTATTTTCACTACACATTGAAGACATTTGGGTTTGATGTCAAAAGATGAATATGAGACAATTAGCTTTAATTTTTACATCTAGCTGTGTTAAATAATTTATTTATTTCAACTAATCAACAATATTGAAAATATGTGACTGATAGGTGTTTCTTGCTGCCCAGGTGTGCCCTGTAAAACTGATTGTAATAGCTATGAAAGTCTGCTATTGGGTTAAAACCCAAGGTTTTCGCTGTGAAGACTGCATTTGTTGTTAAAAAGAATAAACCACCATGAAGACCCGGGAGCTGTCTTTGGGAGAAAAGCAAGCAATTTTGAAGCTGAGAAAATCTGTCTGAGTCATTGCACAAGCATTAGCATAACCAATACAATAATTTGGAATGTGCTGAAGGGGGTTGGCACCCATCTGTTAATTCTTGGGACAAAATGGTCAGGGTTCCAGTCATTAGCCCAGGAAATATTCACAAATGGAACCTGCATGAAGGGGAGGTGGTGTGGGATGTGTACAGCATTGGTGGGAGAGGCGTTGACCCAGCCTTGTGTGTCATCTTTACATCTGGGAGACAACAAGAGGGTCTAGGTACAGATTCCCCCTGGGGATTTTCCCCAAAAGCAGACACGCAATGAGATGCTGAAGCACGCCTTCGTCCAAGTGAAAGTAATGGATGGTCAACTGATTCCACCGAATGCTGCACTCTCCCACCCCTATTTTTTAGTGATTCATGATATTGCGTGACACAGGAAGAGATCACCCAATTGTTGCTTCTGTGGAGACAATGGGAATTCGTATTCCAGGCTGCTCACCATAAACCCATTGCAGGGCACTTAGGGCAGGGAAAAACACTTGAGTGACTCCTGGCCCACTTTTATTGACTGGGCATTCAGGGCGATGTATGACAGTGCTGTGCAGCATGCAGTGAAGTCCTGTGTGGAGACTACCTCTCTCCATCCCAAATCAAAGACGTGGCTAAATTAGAGGCAGTATTATCAGATGGGTTCTTGTCTCTCCCCAGTTACATGGGCATAACAAAACACCACATTGAGACAACCCAAGGGGTGGTGGTATGCAACCACCAATATCAGCTGCCAGAACACAAAAAAAAATAAATAAATACTCAAGGCTATGCTCGACATGGGTGTAATCAAGGAATCCAAAAGTGAATGGAGCAGCCCAGTGGTTTTGGTCCCCAATGCCACGGGACAATCTGGTTTTGTGTGGATTATAGGAAAGTCAATGCACTGTTGAAATTAAACGCATACCCAATGCATTGACAAACTGCTCGATTGGTTAGGCACAGCTCGCTTTTACTCGACACTGGATTTAACCAAGGGATATTGGCAGATCCCCTTAACTCCCATGTCCCATAAAAAAATGGCCTTTTCCTCTCCGTTTGTGTTAGACCAATTTGTAACCCTTCCTTTCAGGTTGTTCAGGGTGCCCGTGATGTTCCAGCAGATAATTGACAAAGTGCTCTGTCTGCATGTGGCCTACGCCATGGCTTAATTAGATTGTATTATTATCAGACACATGCAGCATTTAAAAGTGCTCCTCGGTTCGCTGACCGGTTCACTCTCTGTTCAGACCATGCCCCCTCCCGTGACTCACTGTATGAAAGGTGCCAACATGTAGATCACTTGCTGGTATCTGGTGCTTCAACCGTTTAAGTTAGAGGTGGTCCACAGGCCAGGGACGCAGATGGCTGTGGTGGATTTCCTCTCTCGGTGGGGTTGGGATGGGGCTGGGCAGAGTTGGCAGCACCACATGACTCTACGGCCTGACTCGGATGGGATGTGGAGGCGGAGGCATGGAGGAGCCCCAGTTTGTGAATGGAGGGCGGAGCCAGAGAAAGCGAGTGGTAAGGAGGGCACATCTGTGGGGAATTTTGGCTAATGAATGTTCTCTGTTGCTGTGAGAAGTTATCCAATCAATGATGGGGCAGCAGAACAATGCATCAATTCATGCAGATACAGGCTAAGAGCTACAGTTAATGTTCACATCAATATCTAGAGATGGTTGTGAGTTAAAATCCAAGGCTGCTTCAGTTTCTGAAATACTCAAACCAACCCTATCTGGCACCAATATCCATGCCACGGTTAAAATGAACTGAGATCACATTTTTCCTATTCTGATATTTGTTGTGAACATTAACTGAAGCTATTGAGCTGTATGTGCATGATATTATGCACTGTGCTGCTGCCACATGATTCGATACCTGCATAAATTAGCAGGTGTACTAGTGTTCCTAATAAAGTGTGTGGTGAGTGTAAAGTGTTGCATAGAGTAAAAGACATAAAAGTCCATTTAAACTGTCTGCTTACAGATCACAACAATACTTTGTTTCACTATGTAAATCATGTGTCTGTGTAAGTTATTATTTTCCACCCAGCTCTTTTGTTTGCACCCCTGGGTAGACCCCTAAAAGGACTATGTGTAATCATAGAACTGATAGTTTCCTTTTCAGAAATGTTTCAAGTAAAATTCCCTTAGAAAGTTGTACACCCTTAACTTTTCAAGAATCCATTGAGGAACACTGTTTGTACCAGACGTTTTTTTTTTTTTTTTTAAGCATGTACATTTCACATACACCACTGCATGCAAAAGTTGGATTCTCTGTACTGTACGTCCACCTTTCCAATCAATCAATCAATTAATTAATTAATTAATTAATTAATTAATTAATTAATGTGGTCGTTTTTTTTTTTAATTTTTTATTATTTTTATGCACATGTTCTAGGTTAAATTGTCCATGTGTTACTGACTTTTTTTTTTTAACTTGTATTATTTTTTATGAACTTTTAAAACTGTCCTCTTTTGTCACTGTCTACCACTTTAGCATGTGTACAAACCAGCATTATCTTGTAGTCGTTGAGGTTATAAATCTAGCTGAATGACTAAATGTAAATGTATTAGCTGTGCTGACTCACACTGCCCTCCACTAATATTGGCACAATATAGGTTTGGTTTGTTCAGCAATGGAGGGAGTGCTTTCATGCTCACTTTAAACTGTTATTTGGTGCTCCTATCTTTTTCATTTGTCTTCATGTATAATTTCCTCCAAGTTTGTGTTTGTGCATGTGACAGGGAGAAAGTCTCTTTAAGATGATATATGGATGCAGTAGTGCAGAGCAAAACAATTATTTCCTCGGTCATGTCACGCTTGGCATGAAAAACTTCATTAAATTATTTCAAGGCTCATAATTAATGTTGTTGCAAAATATGAATACCTGAGTCCTGTCCTGTGGGTAAAGAGTGTTAATAATTATTTTTAATTAGTGGTCTGGAAATGTATCTGATTAACTTGTGCAACATCCCTTTGACTAATTAAATTTGGACTCCAATCTGAGGTGTTTTTATTACTTTGCACCAGTGACCAATCAAGGTGTAATTTAGAACATTAAACAAAGATGACAGACAGGAAGCTGTTGCTGTAATACTTTTTTGACTGAAGTCCATTGACTCAGGCAGTGCAGTGTGGACTTCATACTAAGACAGATTAAGAGCTTCAATAGGCCATGTTTTGAAACATCGGAAATTATTTGCTCTAAATAGGTTTCAATAATATTCTTAATTCTTAATCTTTCTATGTTCTTAGCAAGTCACAACGCAAAACTACTAAATTCATAAGCACCATGTTCTGTTAACTCATAACCCAGGCCAGGTCTTTATCTACAGTATCTCACAAAAGTGAGTACACCCCTCACATTTTTGTAAATATTTGATTATATCTTTTCATGTGACATCACTGAAGAAATGACACTTTGCTACAATGTAAAGTAGTGAGTGTACAGCTTGTGTAACAGGGTAAATTTGCTGTCCCCTCAAAATAACTCAACACACAGCTATTAATGTCTAAACCGCTGGCAACAAAAGTGAGTACACCCCTAAGTGAAAATGTCCAAATTGGACCCAAAGTGTCAATATTTTTTGTGGCCATCATTATTTTCCAGCTCTGCCTTATCCCTCTTAGGCATGAAGTTCACCAAAGCTTCACAGGTTGCCTCCTTAGTCCTCTTCCACTCCTCCATGATGACATCACAGAGCTGGTGGATGTTAGAGACCTTGTGCTCCTCCACCTTCTGTTTGAGGATGCCCCTCAGATGCTTAATAGGGTTTAGGTCTGGAGACATGCTTGGCTAGTCCATCACCTTCACCCTCAGCTTCTTTAGCAAGGCAGTGGTCGTCTTCGAGGTGTGTTTGGGGTCGTTATCATGCTGGAATACTGCATAATGATCTTGCTCTGCTCAGTATGTCACAGTACATGCTGGCATTCATGGCTTCCTCAATGAACTGTAGCTCTCCAATGCCGGCAGCACTCATGCAGCCCCAGACCACGACACTCCCACCACCATGCTTGACTGTAGGCAAGACACACTTGTCTTTGTACTCCCCACCTGGTTGCCACCACACACGCTTGACACCATCTGAACCAAAATAAGTTTATCTTGATTTCATTAGACCACAGGACATGGTTCCAGTAATCCATGTCCTTAGTCTGCTTGTCTTTAGCAAATTGTTTGTGGCTTTCGTGTGCATCATCTTTAGAAGAGGCTTCCTTCTGGGACGACAGTCATGCAGACCAATTTGATGCAGTGTGTGGCATATGGTCTGAGCATGGACAGGCTGACCCCCCACCCCTTCAACCTCTGCAGCAATGCTGGCAGCACTCATACGTCTATTTCCCAAAGACAACCTCTGTATTGGACACTGAGCATGTGCACTCAACTTCTTTGGTCGACAATGGCAAGGCCTGTTCTGAGTGGAACCTGTCCTGTTAAACTGTTGTATGGTCTTGGCCACCATGTTGCAGCTCAGTGTCAGGGTCTTGGCAATCTTCTTATAGCCTAGGCCATCTTTATGTAGAGCAACAATTATTTTGTTTTCAGATCCTCAGGGAGTTCTTTGCCATGAGGTGTTAACATAGTTACTGAAGATGAACATAGTTACTCTGGATGGTCAATCTGTTTCATCATGTGCAGCAGTAAACGACCTTGGTGTGATTATTGACTCCAGCCTATCATGTGATGCTCATGTAGATAATATTACTAAGATAGCCTTCTTTCATCTCAGAAATATTTCTAAAATAAGAAATATTAGTTCATGCTTTCATCACCTCTAGGCTAGATTACTGTAATGCCTTACTGTCTGGAAGTTCCAGTAGGAGCATAAACAAACTCCAGTTAGTCCAGAATGCAGATGCTAGAGTCCTAACTAGAAACAGAAGATACGACCACATCAACCCAATTTTATCAACACTGCATTGGCTGACAGTGAAATCTTGCATTGATTATAAAATACTATTATTATTATTATTATTATTATTTTATTTATTTATTTTTTTTTTGAAGAAGGACTTCATTTCAGCGGAGGAAGCAGGAGAATATGTGAAACTCTTGATATCAGGATGAACTGTATCACCTGCACAGCGGCGTGTTCTTTTTAATTTTAATTTTTTTAAGTTAAAGTTAAGGACATTATATTTGTTATTGTGCGCAGACTGTTGATCAGATTTAAAGTCAGTAGGGGATTTCTCTTAAAAAAAAAATAATAAAAATAAATAAATAAATAAATAAATAAATAAAATAAAATACTATTATTAACTTATAAAGTACTAAACGGTCTCGCACCACAGTACCAAAGCAACCTTTTGGTTTTCTATGATCACACCTACTTAGATCAAAAGATGCAGGGTATCTGACTGTACCTTGAATAGCAAAGGCTACAGCAGGGGGAAGAGCTTTCACTCATAGAGCCCCACAGTTATGGAAGTCTTCCAATTAGTGTTCAGGACACAGTCTCATTTTGACACTGTCTGTTGTTACCCAGATGAGGATGGGTTCCTTTCTGTGTCTGGTTAATCTCAAGGTTTCTTCCTCTTAACATCTTAGGGAGTTTTTCGTTGCCACCATCGCCACTCAGTGGCTTGCCCAGTTGGGATAAATTTGCACCTTTAATATTTATATATGTATGTCTCATTTGTAAGTCGCTTTGGATAAAAGCATCTGCTAAATGAATAAATGTAAATATAGTGTGATGATATTTCTGTAAAGCTGCTTTGAGACACAGTCTATTGTAAAAAGCACTATACAAATAAAATTGAATTGAATTGAATGAGGTGCCATGTTGGATTTCCAGTGACCTGTATGATGGACTGTGAGAGCAATGACACCAAGTTTAACACACCTGCTCTCCAATCACACCTGAAACCTTGTAACACTAACAAGTCACATGACACCAGGGAGGGAAAATGGCTAATTGGGTCCAATTTGGACACTTAGGGGTGTACTCACTTTTGTTGCCAACAGTTTAGACATTAATGGCTGTGTGTCAGCGGAAGTGTCAGCCCTTGTCGTGTGAAGACCGAGCTCGGGTAAAGACCTGCGAGTCTACCTGAGCGAGTCCACCGAGCAAGGACACCGACAAGACACCACTCATGCTGCTAGGTATACTTTCTCTCTCTTTCTTTTTTTTTCTCTTGCTGTCTATCTATTTACACTTACTAACATGTGTCATCAGTTTATCCCTGTTATTTGCCACAGGCGCAGACCGCGGTATACTCCCAGAAACGTACGCA
>JAFFST010050223.1:0-15055 GCA_022414735.1 Noturus placidus | reverse complement strand
GGGGTTTCTGGTCAGAGCATTTATGGTAGGGGTTTCTGGTCAGAGCGTTTATGGTAGGGGTTTCTGGTCAGAGTGTTTATGGTAGGGGTTTCTGGTCAGAGCGTTTATGGTAGGGGTTTCTAGTCGAAGTGTTTATGGTAGGGGTTTCTGGTCAGAGCGTTTATGGTAGCGGTTTCTAGTCGAAGTGTTTATGGTAGGGGTTTCTGGTCAGAACGTTTATGGTAGGGGTTTCTGGTCAGAGCGTTTATGGTAGGGGTTTCTAGTCGAAGCGTTTATGGTAGGGGTTTCTAGTCGAAGCATTTATGGTCAAAGCATTTATGGTAGTTGCTTCTGGTCACAGCGTTTATGGTAGGGGTTTCTAGTCGAAGCGTTTATGGTAGGGCTTTCTAGTTGAAGCATTTATGGTAGGGGTTTCTGGTCAGAGCATTTATGGTAGGGGTTTCTAGTCGAAGCCTTTATGGTAGGGGTTTCTAGTCAAAGTGTTTATGGTAGGGGTTTCTGGTCGAAGCGTTTATGGTAGGGGTTTCTGGTGAGAGCGTTTATGGTAGGGGTTTCTAGTCAAAGCGGTTATGGTAGGGGTTTCTTTTCAGAGCATTTATGGTAGGGGTTTCTGGTCAGAACGTTTATGGTAGGGGTTTCTTTTCAGAGCGTTTATGTTAGGGGTTTCTTTTCAGAGCATTTATGGTAGGGTTTCTGGTCATAGCGTTTATGGTAGGGGTTTCTGCTCAGAACGTTTATGGTAGGGGTTTCTGGTCAGAGCGTTTATGGTAGGGGTTTCTAGTGGAGGCGTTTATGGTAGGGGTTTCTAGTCGAAGCGTTTATGGTAGGTGTTTCTAGTCGAAGCGTTTATGGTAGGGGTTTCTAGTCGAAGCGTTTATGGTCAAAGCATTTATGGTAGTGGTTTCTGGTCAGAGCGTTTATGGTAGGGGTTTCTGGTCAGAGCGTTTATGGTAGGGGTTTCTAGTGGAGGCGTTTATGGTAGGGGTTTCTAGTCGAAGCGTTTATGGTAGGGGTTTCTGGTCAGAGTGTTTATGGTAGGGGTTTCTAGTCGAAGCATTTATGGTAGGGGTTTCTGGTCAGAGCGTTTATGGTAGGGGTTTCTAGTCAAAGCGGTTATGGTAAGGGTTCCTGGTCAGAGCATTTATGGTAAGCGTTTCTGGTCAGAGCGTTTATGGTAGGGATTTCTGGTCAGAGCGTTTATGGTAGGGGTTTCTGGTCAGAGCGTTTATGGTAGGGGTTTCTAGTCAAAGCGTTTATGGTAGGGGTTTCTGGTCAGTGCGTTTATGGTAGGGGTTTCTAGTCGAAGCCTTTATGGAAGGGGTTTCTAGTTAAAGTGTTTATGGTAGGGGTTTCTAGTCGAAGCGTTTATGGTAGGGGTTTCTAGTTGAAGCATTTATGGTAGGGGTTTCTGGTCAGAGCGTTTATGGTAGGGGTTTCTGGTCAAGCGTTTATGGTAGGGGTTTCTGGTCAGAACGTTTATGGTAGGGGTTTCTGGTCAGAGCGTTTATGGTAGGAGTTTCTAGTTGAAGCGTTTATGGTAAGGGTTTCTAGTCGAAGCGTTTATGGTAGGGGTTTCTGGTCAGAGCGTTTATGGTAGGGGTTTCTAGTCAGAGCGTTTATGGTAGGGGTTTCTAGTCAGAGCGTTTATGGCAGGGGTTTCTGGTCAGAGCATTTATGGTAGGGGTTTCTAGTCGAAGCATTTATGGTAGGGATTTCTGGTCAGAGCGTTTATGGTAGGGGTCTCTGGTCAAAGCGGTTATGGTAGGGGTTTCTGGTCAGAGCATTTATGGTAAGGGTTTCTGGTCAGAGCGTTTATGGTAGGGGTTTCTAGTCAGAGCGTTTATGGCAGGGGTTTCTGGTCAGAGCGATTAGGGTAGGGATTTCGGCTATGTATTTTCTTGTGCATTTTAAGTAAAGTGAAAAAGAAAAAGAACTGGGTCAGTTCTTAAAATGCACGAGCTGAAATTGCTGATTAACCGAGAGTGTGGCTCTATATGGCTTACTGATGATAAAATCCAAGCTTGGAGGACAGATGGAGATAAATATGATGGAAGGTTTTAACACCATGTTCAAATACAGCCTCAATAGTGTCAGACAGTAAGTCTTGATCGGCTTCTTTGAGGTGGCATGCACTGCTGAGCTAACTGCCCAGTCTCGCGCACACCTCTCCACTTCATACAAAGTGATATCATAGTCTTAATGATCCTTTAAAGCAAAAGAAAACAAACAAAAAAGACTTTCTCAGTGTCATTTTGAACAGTTGACTATAGAACTGACAGCCATAATCTGTACACATATAAGTTTAATGTGTATATAGTATAATATTTTATAATACTACAATCGTTATCTATCTTGAATAGATCATTATAGCATATTTTTCTTTTAATGATAATCAGTACAAATACTTGGCTATGTATAGAAATGAAACACTAAAGTCCTTCCTGTGCTCGTGGATCCTCCTGCTGGCAGATGTGCTTTTTGGAAGTTAAAAAACTGTGATATAATGATATGGAGTTATATATTTATAAGACCGTTCATGCATCACATGATTCTATATGCAGATTTTGCTGTGCAGAATTTCTAGAAGATTGAGGAATTCACATTTTAAGTCTTCCTTAACAGTTTCTTATACTCTGAAGTATTCTCTCTCTCACACACACACACACACACACACACACACACACACCCTGGTATCCACCTTAAGTCTACAAAGGAGAGGTGGATACTACAAAATGCAGACCAGATGTGATATATGTAGTTTTGATGATTCTTTTCATGACACAGCTAGTGTACCGTATGCCTTTATGTGCATTTTTATCAGCTCTTACTTCAAAACCTGAGGTTAGGCATAAGCGCACTATATAAGGCTATATAACAGAAATTTATCATGAATACAATAAATGTGTAATTATTATTTTTTTTTTCAATTTTCCAGAAATAATATTATTCTGAGGTGGCTAGAAGAACACAAGTTCATTATCCAAACATCTTTAATAAAAACAGATCGTTTCTATTTTAAAATCAGATCGGCGGAGCTGCGATCGACGTCGTTGTCGAAGTGTGTTAGGTGTTAGTGGTAGAATTTAGTAAATGCATTGTTGTATTAGTTGGTACTGTAGTTCCACATTCCAGGGTGTGTTGAGGAGAGATTTGGAAATAGCTAAGCTAACAGACTGACACTAGTACAGGTAGGTAATCATACAGTAGGTTTATTTCAACAAGAATATTTAAGGCAGGGGTATTTTATCTAATTAAATGAGTAAAAGTCCAGCTACTTAAAATTCCTTGCTGACAAAAGTCTGAATAAGTCATTGTGATTGGTTCATGGCTGCAAATAAAACATCAGTTTGAAGTGGCGGATTTGTGGCTGTTTTATTTTGCACTGGCACTTTAATGTTTTTTTTTTTAATTTATATTTTTTATTGATTCTCATACACTTTTCAGAGTACAACAAAATATATCAATACAGAATCAATATTTTTTACCCCAATAACAGCCCCTCCCACCCCACCGAGGAATGTTTACATTTGATTCATTTATTTATGATACATGTACATGTGATTCAATTACATATGATTCGTATTATTTTCATAAATCCATACAGAATCAAAGAAAAAAAAAAAGAGAAAGGGGGTAAGATGGATAGTATTGACCGTCCACCTCTCCTTAATCTACCTCCAGGGTGTGTACATCCTTGAAGTAGGTAATAAATTGTTGCCATTTTCCCAAAAATGAATCTGATGTTATACTTGATTTTTTTCCAGCTTCAGAAAGAACATTAAAACTTTAAGCCAGATTGATATAGAGAGGGGTTGTGGAGAGGTCCAAGACAACAATATTCTGTGCCGAGCAAGCAACGATGCAAAGGCCACAATACTAGCTTGTTTATGGTTCATGTCTGACACTGAGATGAAAAACCAAAGATGGCAATTAGAGGACAGACCTCCAAATTGATTCTAAGAATGTCAGACATAGTCCTAAAAAATGAGTTCCAAAAGTTCTGTACTTTGGGACAGAGTGCAAACATATGACTCAGGTTACAGGATGAAAGTTTACAGTTTTCACACGTGTCAGGAACATTGGGATATATTTTAGATGGTTTACTCCTAGAGAGGTGAGCTCTATGGACCACTTTAAATTGTATGAAACTAAGTCTAGCACAGGAGGTGGTGGTCCGTATATTATCTAACACTCTGCCCCAGTAATCATCCTCAAGCTCCAGACCCAATTCCTCCTCCCAGGCACTAATGGTTTTAATATTGTAAGAATCGTCTTGAGACCAAATCATTGCATATATCTGTGAAATAACGCCCCTTTTACGAGGATTCAGCTTGAACACCTCTTCCCATGCAGACTTTATAGGTAAGGAGGGAAACCCAGTGAATATGGAGGAGACACAGTGCCTAATTTGAAAGAAACTGAAAAGGCTGTATGACGAGGATAATTCAGAAAAATTCGCAAACACATCATTGATGAAAAGATCCTCAAAGCGTTTCAGACCCTTCTGTTCCCAAAGAGAGAATGTGTAGTCTATAAAGGAGGGGGGAAAGAGGTGGTTATTACATATAGGCGCCCCGATTGAGGCCGAGACAGATTTAAAATGACGGCGAAACTGGTAGAAAATTTTCAGGGAGGTACATGCTATAGGATTATCTGTGTATTGTGAAAGGGCTACAGGAAGGGAGGAGAACACCAGAGCAAGGAGAGAGGTCGAAATACAAGACTGTGCTTCTAAGTGGCTCTAGGGAAGAGAGGGGGCCTGCACCCAGAACACCAGTTTCTGAATGTTAGCTGCCCGATAATAATACATGAAATTGGGCAAAGAAAGGCCACCACTCAGTCGACTCCTCTGAAATAAAAATTTGGAGACCCTGGGAATTTTTCCTGCCCATATGAAAGATGAGATTAATTTGTCTATATTCTTAAAGAAAGATTTGGGTAAAAACAAAGGGATGGATTGAAAGAGGTAGAGGAATTTTGGAAGAATGTTAATTTTTACAGTGTTTATTCTACCAAGAGGGGATAGTGGTAGAGCTGCCCATCTTTGAAAGGCTGACTTCATGTGTGAGATTAAGGGTGTGAAATTCGCAGCCATTAATGCAGAATAGGAACGAGTGATGTTAACTCCGAGATATTTGAATTTTGAGTGCTTCAAACGAAAAGGTATTTCAGTCTGTTTTATCTTTTGGCCAGATTGGTTTATGGGTAGACATTCGCTCTTTGGTAGGTTCAGTTTATACCCTGAAAATTTCCCAAAGTCATTTAATTCACGTTTTATTTATGGAATAGATGCAATTGGATCCGTAACATAAAGTAGTAAATCGTCGGCATACAGCGCTAGTTCATGTCAATTCAACTGCGAACTATATCCTGAAATACATGAAGAGTTCTGCGCATGATAGAGAGAGGTTCAATCGCTATGGCAAAAAGTAACGGAGACAGAGGACATCCCTGGCGCGTACCCCGTGACAAAGTAAAATAGTCAGACTTAGCATCCTTGGTACATATGGAAGCCTGTCTGGCACTTTAATGTTAACCAATTTATGGTATCATTCATACAAATGCATTTGATTGGCCGCAACAAGCCACGACAGAGGATGTTTGCGGCCACAATGCTGTGCATTTATAAAATTGAACAAATTTTTGCCATCCATTTACCCATCCGTTTTACATACCACTTATCCTACACGGGGTCACGGTGAAGGCTGGTGCCTATTCCGGTGAGCGCGGGGCACAAGGCTGGGGACATTCTTGACGGGCATGCCAACCCATCGCATACACATTCACACACCTATTCACACACTACAGACAATTTGGAAATGCCAGTCAGCCTACAACGCATGTTTCTGGACTACTGGAGGAAACCGGAGCACCCAGAGGAAATCCCCAAAGCACGGGGATGCTGTGCGAACTCTGACATTTGAACTGTCACTATACACAGAACATTTCATAATAATAAAACAACAAACCATGATAAATTCCACCATTAGCACACTTTGACTTATTAATGTTGAATGAATAGGTGGAGTGCCTTGAATAAGCAAAAAGCCACTTGAGGGCATGTGTTACAATGATTTGATCACAAGAAAAGATCAAGGGAGTTCTTAGGCATGACGCGACATGGAGTGCCTAAAACGGCATATAGTTCAAATTCATTGTTCAAGAAGCAATAAAATGCATTATGAATAATATTTGCAATAAACAGTTTTTCCAGCACACAATGTAGTCCGTTACGAGTAAAGCTTTGCTTTCTAAGCAACACAACGGGCAAACAGTAACAATGGCTGTAGTGTAATGGTTTTATTGGTTTAACACTGCACAGTGATACAGAATTCGGTTATATTGATGCAGTCACTCATGTGTATGTCATGGATTTTACAATGTCTTTGAATGCGACTTAGCCAATCAGATCTTAGGACCAAAAATATCTGTTGTTATAAATGGGACGTTTACATGTCATTCACTTAGTAAAATAATATATTATTATCCATCCTATGAAGTGAAGAAAATAAGGTTTGTGTGTGTGTGTGTGTGTGTGTGTGTGTGTGTGTACATGCAAATGTGTGTGTTAGTGAGTGTGTGCATTTAAATATGTGAGTTTGTGTATGTGCTAAATGAACAGTTGCCTGGGGCTTGTTTCAGATTGTTTGGAAGATGTCAGATAGAACAAAGAAAGCTCTACTACAGAGGTTAAATAGCTGTCACTATGGTATATGACACGCATGCACAAACACACACACACACACACATACACACACAGGGACCTCAGTGGGCCTGTCCTGAGCAGGGGTGTGTTCTGTTGCCGTTTAGCTGCACTCCTACAGCTGCTTTTCAGTCACTGACAGTCAAACAGAAGAAAACACACAGGTAAGTTTCTGACATCCATATATTATAGATTGAGATGGACATCACTGTGGATGTGTTGATTATGTCTTCAGAGCTTGTGAGCTTTTTATGTAGGAAGTGTGTTTCAGTAGTGAACGAGTACATGTTAATCGTTCGCAAGTAGACAGGAATGTGAGCACACCCTTTTTCTACAAGTTGTTAACTGTTGACTTTTGATAATTCCTTTCCCTCTGCGGAAAATGTTTTGAACCAGTAAACAAGCCTTTTTGCATGCATTTATGTTGCGTACTTATATCAAGTTGTAGTTTGTTTGGTTTAATTTTGTTTAGATCAATATGATTAATGATGCTATAGGAAATTTAGGTTTATTGATCAAGTAATATGCACTAATAAGGGCTTTGTAGCAGTCGGAAATTCCTTGTAATTACACTGAAATGGCAAAAGAAGCAAAACTTAAGACGAGGGAACATGTTTGGGTAATATTTGGGTTTGGGGAACAGGTAAAAAACAGTTTAGTATATATAAAGCGATACAGTAAAAATTGATATTGCAATCGTGACACTCAAAATTCTAGCTGAGAAAACAGGAACTATATTCTGTACATAAATGTGAGGCAACATGGAGGCAAAATGATTCACTCTTTTGTTGAAAGCATGTGACACGGCAGCAAATTGCTCATGGGTTTCCCTCCTCCTAGCCAGATAGAAAAGAGAGACTCTGTGTGTGTGTGTATGTGTGTGTGTGTGTGTGTGTGTGTGTGTGTGTATGTGTGTGTGCTTTCTGATTGACCCATTTAACTTGTATCTTTTGGGCTCAAATTATGTCTCAAATGGAAATGAACCAATTATTAGGCAAGTAATTAGAGCATTGATAGAGTTTCATCCATTAAGTCACTTGTAAATGATATAATCATTCATAGGAGGGGAATTAAGGCCATGTTTTCTCCTTGCACCGAAAAATGGAGTCAATACTGTACGACCAAGATCAGCTATTTCATCAGTTATCAAACACTATATAAGTCTGTCCATCATTTTTCACTTGTATACATCCAATAAAGTGATTTCTCTGCAGGGCTAGAAAGTCTGGGGTTGTGTAGAATTACAACACTCATTTCCAGACTGAAAAAATACAGAAATGTAGAAAATGTTTCAGAAAAATTCTGGATATTATGTTGTCCGTGTGCTTCTGCAGTTAATCTGTTGTCTTCAGACATTCCTTTATTTTCTTATCCTCTCCAGGGATAAGGACCCTGTATTGATGTAGAGCAGTATTGCGCAGGAGACTGCTATAACTGAATGTGAAATGTTAGTTGTTAAAAGACAGCGATTGCATTGTGTGTTAGGATTGCACTTGTAGTGAAATATATGGTGACACAGCTGTGTAAAATACGGACACTAATGGTGCATGAATGGGTTATTTAAATGGGTTATTTAAACACTTAATATAGATTTGGTTTAGATCTGTCTTGTTGATTGAAGCTTTGTATGCTAGGATACTCTGAGGATTTTGTTAAGATCTATGAATAGTCCAATTTAGAGCTAATTGAGCTAATTAAGACCAAATGGCCAGATGTTTGCTTGGGAGTATGTTTACAGCTTTGTCAGAGTCTAATAAGATGGTAAGTAACTTGTACCATCAACCCTCATTGTTCGCGTTTTGAGATTTACAAGATGCTTTGCATTTTTTTAAAGTGGCATCTTGACAATTACAACGAGGGACCGGCAAATATTACGTTTTCATGTTACAATTTTTTTTTACTATGAACCTTTTTACTATGGTTTATAAGTTTTAAAGAAATAAAAATTACTGTGTATATCTGTACCTTAAAGTAAGCAAATAAGTCAGCAACTTGTATAAGCAGTTAGTCTTGGTAGGTTTTTAAAATGTTTATTATTTCATAGCTATGATTGTTAATCAAAGCAGTAAGGAAAGATGATCAGTTAACTTGCATTTATGAGCCGGAGCAATAGTCCTGTCCGACTATTTCAAACACGTATAATTCATCAATTGCCAACAAAAACAATACTGAGAATATTGGATATTAAGATCGATCATATAAGTTATCATTGGCACATAGTTAATTACAATAAACATAAACCTGTAAAAAAGAAAAAGAAAAGAAAAAAGACACTAAGTTCATACCTTCAGTCATGTAGTTGTTTATCAAAGACTGGTAAAGGCCAAAATAGGATTGTGGTGAACAATGTGTGTGATTTGTCTGAATGTCACTCTCAAATTGCATTGAACAAATGTCAGGCCTAATGGAAAAAAAAAAAAAGACAGTTATCTGAAATGGCTTCTTCATCACCTTCATCACGCAATTAAAACCCATTGGTGCAATTCCATTCAAACAATTGTGTCGTCAAATCAAATAAAATTGCATATTGCATCTTATTAATGATATGTTGAAAGACTTGATTCTTTGGCCTTCTCAGGAGCAATTTATGTCAATTCTTATAACATTAACCATTTACTCTTTAAATGCCAAAGGATCCCTTCAGTCTGCTGTTATTGAGTAACCGTTTAAGGTCAGCAGTTGTGTTATTGAATGTGTGTGTGTGTGTGTGTGTGTGTGTGTGTGTGCGCGCAGGCGTGTATATCCGAGTGTGTATTTTGAGTGCATGTAATGGGAAGTGATGTCCGTAACTTCACAATGTGTTCACAACTTCACATTATCTATTAATTTATGCTTTGTGCATTTGGATTGGAATCCTGTGAGACACAATAAAAAAAATCACAAAAATACTCTGCTCTCATGGATATCAAACCATTGCAAACAAAACACAGGTTTATTATATATATATATATGGACTGGCACCCTGTCCAGGGTGTACCCCGCCTTGTGCCCAATGCTCCCTGGGATAGGCTCCAGGTTTCCCGTGACCCTGTAAAGGAGTAAGCGGTTGAAGATGGATAGATGGATATATATATATATATATATATATATCTCTTTGTTAAATATAAGTGTGCAACAATTATTGACACCCTTTTAGTCAATATTCTGTGCTACATCCCTTTGCCAAGATAACAGCTCTGAGACTTCTCCTATAATGCCTGATGAGGTTGGCGAATACTTGGCAAGGGATCTAAGACCATTCTTCCATACAGAATCTCTCCAGATCCTTCAAATCCATCACGCTGGTGGACTCTTCTCTTCAGTTCTCCCCACAGGTTTTCTATGGGGTTCAGGTCAGGGGACTGGGATGGTCATGGCAGGACCTTGATTTTGTGGTCAGTAAACCATTTTTGTGTTGATGTTGATGTATGTTTTGGATCATTGTCCTGCTGAAAGATCCAACCACGGCCTATTTGAATCTTTCTGGCAGAGACAGTCAGGTTTTCATTTAATATCTGTTGATATTTGATCGAGTCCATGATGCCATGTATCCTAAAAAAATGTCCAGGTCCTCTGGCAGAAAAACATCCCCAAAACATTAAAGATCCACCTCCATATTTAACCGTGGGCATGAGGTACTTTTCCATATTTCTACCTCTCCGTGTGCTCCAAATCCAATTCTGGTGTTTATTACCAAAAAGCTTTATTTTGGTTTCATCTGACCATTCAACCCGATCCCATTTGAAGGTCCAGTAGTGTCTGGCAAACTGAAGACACTCGAGTTTGCTTTTGGATGAGAGTAGAGTCTTTTCTTTGAAAACCTTCCAAACAACTTGTGGTGATGTAGGGAACTTCGGATAGTTGTTTTGGAGACTTTCTGATCGTTGGAGATTTTTTGGCCACTCGAACCGTCCTCTTCACAGTGCGTTGAGACGATATAGACACACGTCCAATTCCAGGTCGATTCATAACATTTCCAGTTGACTGGAATTTCTTAATTATTGCCCTGATGGAGGAAATGGGCGTTTTCAATACTTGTGCTATTTTCTTATAGCCTTTTTCCATATTGTGAAGCTCAACAATTTTTTGCTGCACACCACAGCTATATTCCTTGATCTTACCCACTGTTATAAATGACAAAGGCTGCTTCCAAAATCGCATAGTATTTCCTAAAAAATTTTAAACAAAAGCTCGAAACATTAAACAATAAAGACAATGTTTCACAGCCTTCTTTGCTCATATTTACCAAGGGTGCCAATATTAGCAGAGTACACTGTAACGAAACAATAAGCTGTGACTGTAAGGGGTTTGCTTGTAGCCACTTAACAGAATTCATAATTCCCATAATCCTCATAAACCTGATGCCCATATGGACCATCTACTGGGTATTGTGTAACTCACGGGCATAACTAGTACGGATGACATGTAGCCATTGTTTATTTGTCTATTGTTAATGTTAGCATTAGCATTTTTGTAGTTAAATTATTCCTTTAAGCTTTTGTTTCCTTTCACTGCTTGGTTCCTGTGTAACATCGATTGCCCACAGCGTTGTTAACCTTTCTCCTCCTCCTCTGCCTTCCCCACTACAGATGTCTGCTTGGTTCCTGTAGAGACATCCAGAGACCCAACTGTGTGTGCGTGCTTGCGAGTGAGTTTGAGAAGGAAGAATGTCACAGTATTTCATAAATGGAAAGGTTATAGGGCTTGACATCTGTATTGACGTATATTGATGTGATATTTCTCAGCATCCGTAGCCTTAATTTGTAGATCAAGGACATTTTAAAGGCTTTTAAAAAGGATAAATGCATTGGGTCATTTCCATACACTTAAAAATATTCACCCAAAAATTTTAATATATGGCAGTGGATTATGGGTAGATGGATAAAACGGCCAGTTATCCTCTATTATCCTTTCCAGTACTGGATGTAGCTTACATATACTGTCATGAAATATGTGTGTATATATATATTTATATTTAGTGGTTTGCTTTGGTTGGTCATTGTCATGTTGAAAAATTTTCTGATGTTTAACTTCTTGTTTCTGAGGCCTGGATATTTTCAATACTTTGCACTGTACACTGTACCCCAGCTCTAATTGGAGAGAAAAGCTAGTTACACAAGTAATCGTGGAACCTTGATGATGGATACCACCTTGTGTGAATGTGCAAGCATGCTGAGACCTTGATCGAATTTAGAAAGGGACGAATGACACAGCATTTGAAAGAAAATACCATTGCCATCCAAGCAAAGTCATATGTATGTGCACCATTGTATTCAAGCCAAACGTATTGCCACATAATGCATATTTTTCCACTCTTTTTGCTGAAGAGATTGATAACAAAAAAAATCAGATTTCAGAATCATGCGCTGGCTTGTAAGTGACTCCAGCACTATGGGGAGCTCCAACAGAGTGCTCAGTCAGTTTGGCCATGCTGGTGTCGTGATTCTGAAATCTGCACTATTTATCCTGTTCAAGGCCTCTTGACAGGCGCAAAGTTCAACCCTGGTACATCGTATCATCCTGAGAAGTACAGTATGTATCCACAAGCCTACTAGTCCATGGTGCACTAAAGAAGGTCACAAGAAACTATATTTTGTTGTATATTTTTTGACAGGAGAGGCACTGAAATTGCACGTAAACTTATGTAATGCAGCAAACCAATAAAACACACTAACCGGAAATGCAGAAAGCACTTCCACCAACAACTGTTCTCTCCAATAACTCCTGTTTCTGACAGGGAAATACCATTTTAATATTTATGCGCATGTACGTGTGGGAAGAGTCCACAATAATATATTGTTCAAAATGTTTTTGGCTGAACCATTCCATTTTCAATCATCATTATGAGACATCACATAATGTGACAATTTAGCTTGTAAAGCTGTAATATATTATATCTAGTTTATTCAGAATATGATTTCAAATATACATTTGACATTGGAAACAGGAGTTCTCCAGCGGTTCAGGACTCTTTCATGGTTTAAATATGAAACATTATGTGATGTCTATTTGGTGGGAAGTAACTTTGCTAAACTGTCTTTAGTTGTTGATATCTGTGAAGATTCACGCTAACAGAATAATGATAATTGGACCATATGAATAAGTGTAGGTCCATCATCTTGATGGAATATGACATTTTATTTTATGATGTTATGTTATATTGTGCTATATTCTAATTAATAGTGTTTGTTTGAATAATTTTGTGGTGATTTTTAGGTTGCTGTGGAAATATTATCTTGTCTGCCGCATGAAAATTAGTTATGTGCTCACACAATCAGACGTTCTTAAAATGATGCATGTCTGCTATTCCTCTATTGAACCAGTGAGTCAGCAATCTCAGCAGTTGTGTTTTTTGATTTCAGAACTGATGATAATGGTAGGCTGATGTTCCAATAGGCAAGAAAGCATTTTTTTGTATTTATATGATAGATTTTGCATGTTGAAAGAAGTACAGTTAGATCCAAAACTGGTGACCTTGGTAAAGCTGTCTAAAAATAAATAAATAAATAAATAATATTTTGAAAACTTGTGGTAAATTAACTTAATCTGAAATTATGAGACAGATCAAAGCTTTTAACTGAAGTAAACTTGTCCTACTAAAAAGAAATGTCACAACTTGTGGCATTTCTAGAAATTCTTATCTACAAAATGTGTCTAAACCATGTTTTTTTCTCCACCCGAGAGTTTCCACAGACATCAATGACTTTCTGTATCACTGTGGTATAAATATGATGTGACTTAGGTTTCAGTATGGCACAAAATCAAGATGGATGTCAGTACTGCATGAAAATGTTTTCTAGCAATGCTTTAACAGTCTGAAGAAGTCATAAAGCCAGGTCCAATCTGCATTAGTTTCCTGCTGTTCTAGACTGCTAGCAAGCTCTCAGTTGCAATTATTTATAAGAGCCGAAAATTACACCGCGATTTTTTTGTGCATTTAGAATTTTGAAACGTCGATGAGAGGTAAATGCAGTTATAAATGTGCTTTAACGCTGATGATCCATCCATCCATCCATCCATCTTCTATACCGCTTAATAGGGAACCTGCAGCCTATCCCAGGGAGCATGGGGCACAAGGCGGGGTACACTCTGGACAGGGTACCAATCCATCGCAGGGCACAATCACATATACACTCACTCACCCATTCATACACTTTGGACACGCCAATCAGCCTACCATGCATGTCTTTGGACTGGGGGAGAAAGCTGGAGTACCCGCAGGAAACCCCAGCAGCACAGGGAGAACATGCAAACTCTGTACACACAGGGCCACGGTGGGAATCAAGCCCCTGACCCTGGAGGTGTGAGGCGAACGTGCTAACCACTAAGCCACCGTGCGCCCTAATGCTGATGATGTTCATTTTAATTTGTATTATCCATCCATCCATCCATCCATCCATACATCCTCTTCCTCTTACTCCTTTATCCGGGTCACGGTGAACCTGGAGCCTATACCAGGAAGCATTGGGCACAAGGCGGGGTACACCCTGGACAGGGTGCCAGTCCATCGCAGGGCACAATCACATACACACTCACACACCCATTTGTACACTACGGGCACTTTAGACACGCCAATCAGCCTACCATGCATGTCTTTGGACTGGGGGAGGAAACCTGAGTACACGGAGGAAACCCCCGACGCACAGCGAGAACATACAGACTCCGCATACACATGGCCCCGGCAGGACTCGAATCCCGGACCCTGGAGGTGTGAGGCGAACGTGCTAACCACTAAGTCACCGTGCGCCCTAATTTGGATTATTTTCGTAAAAATAAGAGATATTACCTGTTCCTTTAGCTCCTTGGATTTATTTAATCCGGCCAGTTTACTGTAGATGGGTTATAGCAAACAAAAAACAAGGTTTTGTTCCATACTGTGTAGCGTTCCCTTCGATCGTCTGATCACTCATGCTCTGAATCATGTGCTGTCTCCTATAAATAACACACATGCAGGAAACATCAAAAACTTCTTGTGAATAAACAGGGCATTCTGTTTTCATTGCTAAATATGGCCAATGAGGCCCAAAAGGTCATTGATGTTAATCTCTCTCTTTCCCTCCCATGCTTTGCCTTTCTCATGAACTCTGTGCTTGCAGAGAATCAGTCTGAATTCATAATCCATGTCCTGTGACATTTCAAGGGTCAGGATAGTTATAAGAATCCCTGAATGGTCCTGAAGGGTTTCCCATGGTGGAAAACGTAAGAGAACAGCTTTACCTTTGACTGTTAAAGCGCTGACAGTCTTGCCAAGCATCACCATGGCCATTTTTCTATGTTTTTTGTAATTAACATTTTTTTATTGATTCACAAGCTAGCACACAACATACAACATGAATCAAACCTTTTTTTTTTTTTTTTTTTTTTTTAACCGCC
>JAFFST010050221.1:11789-28841 GCA_022414735.1 Noturus placidus | reverse complement strand
GGAGGAGGGGATTAATGTGTAATATTTCAATATTTAGGAGTAAAACAGGCACGAGGAAGAAAAAAAAAAGAATGGTCGTGGGTATTGTCACGCGCATGCCCTGATAATGCCGGATTAATGGTTTCACAGGCCTACAGACACAAAGACACACAACACCTCGCGCTTTATCTGCCCCTGTCCCATGCATTTATGCATCCATGTCTTTTTTATAAAGATTTGTATCAATATTTCTACACAAAATGAGCACCACGCGAGCAAACCCCGTCCGTGCTCGTGCTCGCGCCCGTGCTCGCGCTCACCGTGGCCTCCATAGAGTCCCAGCTCTTCGTCTCGGAGCCGGACAGCAAGAAACTCTTCGTGTTGCCCCGAAAATTCACCTTCAGGTTGATGTACAAGTCCATGGCGGCTTAATAACGGCGTCCGAGTCGCTGCATAGATGACTAGAGACTATTCAAACGCTCCAAAAACAAAAACACCACCTGACGATTAAATACGCCGCAGAAACCCCGTCTCCTGTGTTTACATCAGCGACTGTAAACACGCCCACCGAGTCACGTGACCCGGCACTGACGTCATCTCAAGCGGAGCCGGTCAGGAGGGGGCGCGCTCGCTCGGTCCAGCGCGCGCTTCATGGCTGTGTCTCAAACCGAGCGGTGTGTTCCTGTGTAACCAAGAGAGAAAAAACGACATCTTTCGAGCATATTCTAGCGGCTGTATAGACTTCCGGTACAGGAAATAAGCTTGTAATCGATGTGAACTGGTGTTAGAGAAGGGAAAAAATGTTACCAAAACACAGTACACACGAAGCAAAGACGTCTGAAATGTGTCTGTGTAGTTGCATTAAATGACCTCAAGAGGGCAGTGAAAACATTTCAAGGTTGTTAGCATGGTCCTGACCCAGAACATAAAAGTGTGGGTTGATTCAATTAAACATTCCAAAGCTTCATTCATTCATTCATCTTCGGTACATGCTGTATCCTGGCCAGGGTGGCGGAGAATCCGATGAATGTCCTGGGAATATATATGCTTGAAGGGGATGCCAGTCCATCACAAAGCACACGACACACTCGTACACGTTCATACTTGAAGGTCCATTTAGAATCACCAATCCACCTACAGGCATGTTTTAGTAGTTGGGAGGAAACCAGAGAACCCGTAGGAAACCCATGAGGACATGTGGAGTAACCCGAGCTCAGGATTGAGCTTGGAACAAGTGCACCACTCGTATAGTAGTACAGGGTGTCCCAAAAGTCTGCAAAAATACGGAAAACGACCCGTTTTTCTACAAAATGTCTTCCAAAATTGCTCATACTTTATATAAAAAAAAATTCAGATGGCCTTTACGAGTGCGTATTGAAAACATTCTCATAACTGAGGTGATTGGGAAGCTGTCGCAATTTTCCAATGGACATGAACAGGACACTGTTAACAAACTTAACAGATTCAAAAAGACTTGAAGTGTTGCGGAACAACCCGAGAAGCGGACGTCCACCAACATCCACTGACAAAGGCACAACCGACGAGGGGCTGGATTTTAGACCACGCTGTATATTTTATATATACTGTATGGCATACAAATTAGTAACAAGAAAGACGAGACTTGTTGGAGGTGTAAGGTGGAGGCATCACTGTGAGCGTCACTGGCACCGGGTTCTATACAATGTAAGCAATGTTGCTTTTAAATGCTTTAAAACCATTTTCCTACTTCCAGGGATTTACATTTGTATTTGTATTACAGTATTTCAACAACATCTATAATCAGAGAAGAATGATGATTTACATTTATTAATTTAGCAGACGCTTTTATCCAAAGCGACTTACAAATGAGACACACTCACACACCAATGGTAGCAGAGCTGCATGCAAGGTGCTAGCTTGCCATCGGGGGCAACTTAGGGTTCAGTGTCTTGCCCAAGGACACTTCGGCATGGGATCACCCGGGCCGGGATTCCAACCACCAACCCTACGATTAGTGGATTAGTGGACAACCCGCTCTATCCACTGAACCACAGCCGCCCCATTTAGGACTGTACGGATTATTGAATGGAAAATACATGTTGGATAGGTTGTCCGTGTTATTTAAAGTAAAGAAATGTGTAAATAGATCATATTTATGAATTATATTACCACTTATTTATAAATGATATCTAATAATCTTAACTGTCAGTCCGAAATCTCTGAGAATGGATTGGGTATTATTAGCGAGTTTAGGCCTGGCGAAATAGCCTAATAGAAGAATTAGCCTGATGCTGTAGAGCATGGGTCTTCAACGTTTTCCAGGCCAAGGACACCCAAACTGATGGCAAGATGGAGCGGGGACCCTCTAATTATATACTGTATATTGTGTGAAATTGTGTTATATCAAACTAGTACCAAAACTTTCGCGACCCCCATGCAGTACCCCTTACAGGGCGGCTGTGGCTCAGTCGGTAGAGCGGGTTGTCCACTAATCCACTAATCGTAGGGTTGGTGGTTCGAATCCCGGCCCGGGTGATCCCATGCCGAAGTGTCCTTGGGCAAGACACTGAACCCTAAGTTGCCCCCGATGGCAAGCTAGCACCTTGCATGCAGCTCTGCTACCATTGGTGTGTGAGTGTGCTCTCATTTGTAAGTCGCTTTGGATAAAAGCGTCTGCTAAATGAATAAATGTAATGTATGTACCTCTGCGGACCCCCTAGGGGTACCTTCGCGGACCCCCTGTTGAAGACCTCCGTAGATCTTGTTAGCAGCCTTGGCTACAGGTTTACACAATATAACATTTAGCCCAATGTTAGCTAATTATGTTATGGCTAGTTTTTCGATATGTGTTAATGATTATCAGGGAAACCCTCATCATTCAGATATCAGACCAGTATACAACATAAAAATTAATGTCCACCTCAGGGGTTTGAGGTAATAAATAAATAAATAAATAAATGCTAACATGGGTGACCAAAAAAGCTCTACAGCTTGTATTCGTTGCCAGAGACAGGACTAATCCACTGCTATGCCGTCTCCCATTCAAACCTACACCGCAGAATCCTATGACATTTTACAGGCAAGCATTATTATTTATTTTAAGCGGATAAATAAAAAGGACAAGAAGACAAGTCTGATAACGAGCTGCTGAGGGTGAAGGAGGAGGAACATAGGAGAGCGGGATGAGAGAAAGCGATGTGCAGGACTGGTCGGAAAGATGTTGGAGTTTGACGCCATCAGTGCAGAAGGATTACATTCTGGAGGAGATGACAGAAGAGATGGAGAACCTAAATAGAGTTCAAGAAGGAGTTCCAGACATTGGAGGAGCTCAAGAGAACTGATAAGACGCTGAAGAACTTTCCCCCATGTACTGGTTTCAGCAGGGGAAGAGCTAGATAGAGGCTTGAGCTCCAGAGAAGATAAGAGAAGGATGAATTAAGGTGAATCAATCTTTGGCTTTCAGGTGTGAGAAAGTGAGGTGGAGAAGGAGAGGAAGAACACAGAGAAGGAGAAGGAGAAGGAGAGGAAGGTCTCAGGATTTTTGGAACTGACTCGGGATGAGAGCAAGGAGAAAGATCAGGACAAAGACGCATCTCTACTCACCTGTCCGTTCAGAAAGCTCCGCCTCCTGCACAAGCGTTCAGGCGTTCTAGCCCCATCAGCACATCAACATTTCAGGTGCATGGATTCCTTCTCCATCAAGCAGTAACCTTTATTTCGTTTCGCTTGACATTAGCTATCTAGGCTTGTTTGTTAACTAAACAATTGTGCTGATGTCATATGATTGGCTCATCTAATTTAACTCAAGCTCTGCAATTGCTGTTTACATATTTGCGTGCGTACAATATACACCATTCTCATGTGTTTTAGTTACATCTTCCACACTTCATGCACATTATTACTGCTGTGATTGTCCAACACTAAGGTTACATGTGGGGTTTTTTTCCTGATATTCTGGACGTTAAGTGGACAGCTGGTCTAATCGCATCATTTCTGAAGTGTATTTATTCCAGTTTGGTTCAGTTTGGGGTCAGCGTGCTTCCCTTTGGTCAAGTGTTGACAGGAAAGTTGAGAGCATGTAGTTAGAGGATGTTTGGAAACAGTCCCAAGGGGAAGAAAGCCAAAAGCAACATATGAGCATTTATATAGAACCAGGCTCTAAGGTGACCTTTGACTCATGATGCCGTTCCAAACAAGGAGAGAGGAGGCGAGGGGGTTGTCTGGGGTTGAGTTGATCCACTTATCAGTGGTATAGCCCAGTGGTTCCCAAACGTTTCCAGAGCGAGGCCCCCAAATGGCATTAACATGTGACCGAGGCCCCCTTTTGCAAGATGTTTTTAAAACACATTAAAAATACAGACTTCTGAATATACACCCCCTTTTATATTAATAATTACATTTACATTACATTACATTAGGAATTCATTGTGTGTGTGTGTGTGTGTGTGTGTGTGTGTGTCTGTGTGTGTGGTTGTCTGAGAGTGAGAATTTATTTTTTTTACACCAAATTGTCGATGCCCCCTGGCGCCCCCTGGCGGCCCCCGCTTTGAAAACCACTGGTCTAGCCTATTTTTGATGGATTTTTATTAAACAGTCCAATGCTGATTTATTTAAATAATTTAAGAAATTATAAACAAATTATGAATGATAAATTATATAATCAGGACGATGACTTTGTAATGGATACAATCAAGTTTATCTGAGAGTTTAGAAACTGGAGAATGTTTGGAGAATTTTTTTTGCCTTAAATATTACTCCAGGGACATTACTGTCGGGGGTTTCCTCCGGGTACTCTGGTTTCCTCCTCCAGTCCAAACACATGCATGGTAGGCTGATTGGCGTGTCTAAAGTGTCCGTAGTGTATGAATGTGAGTGTGTATGTGATTGTGCCCTGCGATGGACTGGCACTCTGTCCAGGGTGTACCCCGCCTTGTGCCCAATGTCTCCTGGGATAGGCTCCAGGTTCCCCGTGACCCTGAAAAGGAGTAAGCAGTTGAAGATGGATGGATATTACTCCAAAAAATCATAAAAAATAAATAAATAATACTAGAGGAGAATGGTGTTTATGTGGTTAGATCATTATGAAATCACTATACCGTGTGTGCACAAGTATTTGCTCCACCATGAACCTTAATTCCCACCTTTTGTTGTGTTGCAATCTGGAACTGAAATGGATGTCATTGGGATTATACAGCGTCACGAACCTACACGAGATATCCCATAATGTTGAGCTGGGAACTGGAAAAAATTGGTTTTTACCCCTCTGTTGCTGAGAAACCCCTAAAAAATGAGTTCTGGTCACCATCAGAAGACACATCATTATGATTTATTCCTCCTCCAGTCCAAACACATGCGTGTTAGGCTGATGGGCGTGTCTAAAGTGTCCGTAGTGTATGAATGTGTGTGTGTGAGTGTGTATGTGATTGTGCCCTGTGATGGACTGGCACTCTGTCCAGGGTGTAACCCCGCCTTGTACCCGATGCTCCCTGGGATAGACTCCAGGTTCCCCCGTGACCCTGAAAAGGAGTAAGCGGTTGAAGATGGATGGATGGATGGATAGATGGAGTCCAGATTAAAGTGTCACGTGATCTCAATAGTAATCTACCTGTTCCTGGAAGATCTCAGGGTTTGGTTGAGAACATTTCTAAACAAACAGCATCGTGAAGACCAAGAAGCGATCAAAACAAGTCCGGAGAAAGTTCTGGAAAAGCGATAGGAAATGAATCAGCACCATCTGATCGATCAGAATCCAGAACTCGGCAGTGCTGAACGTTCGAAACGAACCTGCGCATAAGAATTCGGCTGTGCAGAACATTTTCCCATCATTCAGTACTGAACTATATGCCAGATCTGTAATCTCCCACTCCAGGCACACTTAAATCCTATTCAAATGTTCTTCAGTAGAACCGGATCCTTGATTCAGAAACCTTCTGGTCGTAAAATCGTAAACACAGCAGTTCCACATTTTTATTTCTACTCAAATGTCTTTGAAAGCTGCCAGATCTTTGTTAAAGGCCATCACTGGAGCAGACGTCTACAGTAAACCGGAGGAACATCTGGATTTTGTCAGCGAGCGCAGTCGGCGACGTGAAGCTCTTAGCGAATCATCAGCAATACGTTCCCTCCTGGAAGGCAAACATAGTGAAGTACTCAAAACTTTATTTTTTTATTTTTTTATCAAGATGGGATGTTAATGACCAGGTTCCCCCTGAAGAGAACTCCACATCTGGAATTCGTGTGTACTCCTCGATATGTCGAAAGTGTTTGAATTCCAGGAGGAGTTGTAGAACGCTCAGTCATGCCTCAGTCCATCACAGATGTTAAACGGTGGCAGATTTCCACAATCCTCTTTCACCTCTGTATTACTTGGGCCAAAGGTAAGTACATTTTTCTCCTCGGTGAGATCTTTTGCACTGAGATCATATTTCTTGAATCCTAACTCATATTTGCAACCCAATGTCAAATCCATAAATCCTGTCAAAGCGCCAAATGACTGACCATGTTGTTGGAATTGGACTTTATGAAGTGCAGCATTAGTTAGCATTCCGTCCACACACACTTTTAAAGAGAGGGGAGGGGCGTGCTCTGCTGGTGCATGACTTAAAAAACAATGCTGTTTTCTTGGATCCATTTCCTTCAACTTTCTCAAAAAATCGAAGAACACGGTTCTGACCCAGTAAGATGATTAGCGTTGGCCGTGCTCAGTGGAAGGATGTAGCGTAATGCTGATAAAACAGGAGGCGTATTTAAAGCCTGAGAACTGAGAATGGAAATGGTATGGGTGTGGTTATACTCATGCATTTAACCAGACCAGACTGTGCAGTCTTGCTCACATCTCAGCTCTTCTAACAAAGCCACACCGAGCTCCGGCCCTTCGTTTCCTCAGAGGCATGGTTTCTCAAGTGACCAACTCCCTTCTCAAGTGCCTGCTGATTCTCATCTGCCTTGTCTCAGTGATACTGAATATCGTTTTGATATGCCTGAATTCGAACAGGCTTCCAAAATGCAACACCCATTCACAAGGAACGGTGGCGGCTGACCACACGGACCAAAGCTTGATATTCGCTGACCTCACTCCCGAGGAATACCGGTTGGTCCGTGATTACATGTGGAATCAGAAGGACTTGAGGATTTCTCGCTACGCCAATGCGAAAGTGTCGGAGAACTACATCTTCTTGATAGACCTCGTGCTTCCGAAAAAAGCAGACGCGCTGAGATACCTGGACGATCAGGGACTCAAACCCGAGCGCCAAGCCAGCGTTGTAGTGTTTTATGGAGAGTTTAACTACCTCAAAGAGTACATCGTGGGACCGCTGCCACTTCCCAGTCAGCATCAGGATGTCACGATGGAGAAGTACAAGGTGGAGAGCTTGCCTTTCACGGCCCGACCTGTGACCATTGGAGAGTATATGCAGCTTTTTGATTTGGTCTATGGCAATGTCTTTATGCAGCTGAAGACAGAACTGAAGGAGAGCTTCGGTTATGACCCAAAAAGCCCGAACCTGAGCATATTCGAAGGGATGCCCAGAGGAGTAAAAGCAGGCGATCGGAAGACATGGATATCATTTTTTCGAGATTTCAGTGGCATGTATATCCATCCAGTTGGCTTTGAAATTTTAGTCTGTCATGAAAGTAAAAACTCCTCGCACTGGACGGTTGAAAAGCTCTTGTACAACGGCCAATACTTCGACACCATTGAGAGTTTTAAACAAACCTATGCAGCTGGTCGTGTGAAGAAGATCGTCTATAAAAAGGTCTCTAATTTCGCCTCGCTGAAACCGAGAAGAGTTCCTACGGGGCTGGGACCACATCAGTATTACCTCCAAGGCAAACGCTTCAGCGTGAAGCGCAACCAGGTCATTTACAAGGACTGGAGGTTTGCATTCGGTCTGAGTTCACTGACCGGCATGCGAGTGTTCGACGTTCGCTTCAGAGGAGACCGAATCATCTACGAACTCAGCGTCCAGGAGGCCATGTCCGTGTACGGCTCCATAACTCCAGGGATGATGCTCACCAAATTTCTAGACACAAGCATTGGAATCGGTCGCTTCGCCCACGAACTGGTGCGCGGCGTCGATTGTCCGTACTCGGCTACTTACATAGACGTCTATCGCTACATCGACGTCAACGCCACGCAGCTTTACAGTAACGCCATCTGCGTCTTCGAGCACGACGTGGGACGCCCACTACGGCGTCACTTTTCAGATTTCTTCCAGAACAGCTACGGCGGCCTGACCAACAGCGCCCTGTATATGCGCTCCATCACAGCCATTGGCAACTACGACTACATCTGGGACTTCATCTTCTACCAGAGCGGCACAGTGGAGGCCAGAGTTCACGCTACGGGTTATATATCATCCTCTTATAAAGTGCCCGGCAGTCTCAAGTACGGCCACCAGGTTGCTGAAAACGTGCTGGGAAACATCCATACACACTTCGTGAACTTCAAGGTGGATCTGGATATTTTAGGTAAGTGACTACTGCTGTAATTAGCACCCATTAGCAAGCAGTCACAGGACGCTCTAGGACGATTGAACTAATGATCTTTGTTTACGTCGTTTGTTGTTTGTTTGGATAAATTGCATCTGTAAGGCGTCTTCTAAATGTCATCAATAAAAAATTCAAATAGAAAATTATCAGCTGTCAAAAAATAAATTGTTCTTTTTATTTACATTTATCAGATGCTTTTATCCAAAGCGACACACTCACACACCAATGGTAGCAGAGCTGCATGCAAGGTGCTAGCTTGCCATCGGGGGCAACTTAGGGTTCAGTGTCTTGCCCAAGGACACTTCGGCATGGGATCACCCGGGCCGGGATTCCAACCACCAACCCTACGATTAGTGGATTAGTGGACAACCCGCTCTACCCACTGATCCACAGCCGCCCGTTTCTTTTCTTTCTTTTTTTAATGAACCTGTAGTGTCTCACTTTAAAATTCTATACAATTCTATACAAAATGGCGTCGTGTAGACATCTTTTACAGAAACAATATGGTTTTATTTCCCGTGTTTATTCGTTAACTCCTGAGATATTTTAAGCAATGCGCTCATTAATTTAGATTTATTGCTGACAAACAAACAAACAAACACCCAACTTGTCTTGTATGCTTTAAAAAAATGAAGTTTAAATGTTTAGCTTATCTAATAGTGAAAAAAATAAACTAAACTAGCAAGTAGTTTTATTATGCTATATGCTAATTGTATTATGCTAGAACAGTAATCCTAACCTAATTAAAGTTATTAAATGAAATGATTCATGTTGGAGATTCGTGTAGTTTTAAATGTTACTATGAGTAAATTCTGCGCATCTCAATGGCACTCGTTCACTCCAGAACAAAACTAAAATGATAAGTTTTTTTTTATTTTTTATTATATAGACACATCATACACTCTTTGGTATTTCTGCTTAGGTTTAATTTCTTTCTTTCATATTTTATTGAATTTTTATTTCATTTTAATTAACCTATTTTTATTCCTAATAAATAAAGAAATAAAATCCTAAAATAAATCATGTTTTCATTTGAACTCAACTGAAATTGCATGTTCTTCTTTAGAGTTGATTATACAGCCTAATAGGAACATCAGGAACATCTGGAAGACGGGGTGGGGGGAGGGGCAGAAGTCTGAGACTACATTTAAATGAAAATGAATCTGGGATTTATTTATTTATTTATTTTATTTACTTATTTCATTTACTATTGGAGAAGGTTTTAGAACGAAATGTTTAAAACAAAGAAAGTAAATGTTCAATATCTTCAAAATATTAAATTCTCCATCTTCCGCACTATTTAAATGTACGCCGATGTGACCGCGTTAACCGCTTTGTATGAAAGGTCAGATTGTTCCTCGTGTCTAATCTCTTCTATCGAAGCATATGATCAGATGACCGATAGAGCTGATCTAAAACGGATCTGATCTAAAAAGGAAATACTACGAAACTCTGAAATTCATGGAAATATTTCCAAGGTTGTACTTTTCACTCATGCTGTTGTCAATAATATCAATTGCCATGAAAATTGTTGTATTAAAATTGGAAAGGAATTCAAAATAGAAGCATTTTATCACTAGCGCTCGCAGACGTTTGGACCGCACTGTGTATTCCTCCAGTGACGTGGACGTGTTGGACAAACAAGTTCATGACCTTCAGAGAAAAAAAAAAAAAAGATGCAGGAACAAGGAATTCAGCCAAAAAATGAAATGTAAACAGTTTTCTCATCGTGCCAAACATACTCAATTAACCGAGACATGTTAGCATAGACAAAGATAAGCACATGTCACGTTTTTAAAGAAAGATTAAAGATATAAGAGACTAGAATGTGTAACATGTGCCTGTTCCTTCCACACAGATCACTTGAATGGTCTCTTTAAACATACTGTAAGCAACTGATTGTGTGAACGCTAACTAGCCAGCAAAAGCTAACTTAGTGAATGAAATCTAAACTAAGGTGTGAAAGATACAGTAATTAGCCAGCAAAAGCTGCTCAGTGAAATGAAGCTAAACTAGTGTGTGAAAAGCAACGAGCAGACAAAAACTAACCTAAACGAACAATGAAAAAATGAAACCTAGCATGTGAAAGATAACTAGCAAGTGAACGCTGACCTAGTGAGTGAACGCCTGCCTAGTGAGTGAACGCTAACCTACCCTGTGAACGATAACTAGCAAGTAAAAGCTGAGTTAGTGAGTGAACGCTAACCTAGTGAGTGAAAGCTAACCTAGCATGTGAAAGATACTATGTGAACGTTAATTAGCAAGTAAAAGCTAACCTAGTGAGTGAACGCTGACCTAGTGAGTGAACGCTAACCTAGTGAGTGAAAGATAACTAGCAAGTAAAAGATGACCTAGTGAGTGAACGCTGACCTAGTGAGTGAACGTTAACCTAGTGAGTGAAAGATAACTAGCAAGTAAAAGATGACCTAGTGAGTGAACGCTAACTAGCAAGTAAAAGATGACCTAGTGAGTGAACGCTGACCTAGTGAGTGAATGCTAACCTAGTGAGTGAAAGATAACAAGCAAATAAAAGATGACCTAGTGAGTGAACGCTGACCTAGTGAGTGAACACTAACCTAGTGAGTGAAAAATAACTAGCAAGTAAAAGCTGACTTAGTGAGTGAAAGCTAACCTAGTGAGTGAAAGCTAACCTAGCATGTGAAAGATACTATGTGAACGTTAATTAGCAAGTAAAAGCTGACCTAGTGAGTAAACGCTGACCTAGCAAGTAAAAACGGACCTAGTGAGTGAAAGATAACTAGCAAGTAAAAGCTGACCTAGTGAGTGAACGCTGACCTAGTGAGTGAACGCTAACCTAGTGAGTGAAAGATAACTAGCAAGTAAAAGATGACCTAGTGAGTGAACGCTGACCTAGTGAGTGAACGTTAACCTAGTGAGTGAAAGATGCTGTTCATGCTGTTCATCACAGTTCATGTATTAGCAGCATTGCTTAGCAGTAAAAAAAAATTGTTTATTTGCTTTTACATTTTCTTAACTATAAATCATTTTTGAGCAGATTTGGGCTCAAGTTGAACATCCTTTTCTGAATGGCTAATCTCTTTGGGTCTTCTGGCTATTATTAGTGCTTATTCTTTGCTTCCTGTAGCATCCTGTTCACTCCCTAACCCTTTGCGTTCTGAATCTGAAGGTGTGAGGAACGTGTTCCAGACCAAAGACATGGAGTATGAGGAGGTGTCCTTGCCCTGGATGACTGAACGTAAGGCCAAAATCCCAAAACTGGTGGAGAATCAGCTCAAGACCGAGCAAGAGGCGGCACTTCGACACGGCTCTAAAATTCCCCGTTACCTCCATGTGGCCAGCAATCAGACGAACCGGTGGGGTCACCAGCGCTCGTACAAGCTCCAGGTGATGAGTTTGGCTGGAGATCACCTACCAGAGAGTGAGCCGGAGGAGAGGAGCATGTCCTGGGCACGGTGAGAGGATATTTCATTTTATTTCCTGAGGTTTTTGTTTTTATAAAACTTGGCAACCACATGTCTTAGTGTTTACAGCAGCTCTGAAAAGTATGCTGAAAAAACGTTTCTTGATTACTTAGTTTTGCACAAAGCTAACGACGCTAACAAATAATGGAAGTTTATAGCCTCCAAATTAGCGCCATGTCTAAATTCCTGTGCTTATTTCTGACTCTTATTTTGACAGCATAAATGTAGCGAACTCAAAGACACGCCTAGCTGTCCCACTCAAAGACATAACCACCTGTCCCATTTGAAGACACTCCCATCCATTCCTCTCAAATAAAACGCCCATCCGTCCCACTTGAAGACTCGCCCATCCATCCAATTCATAGACACGCCCATTCGTACCATTCAAAAACAAACCCCTTTGTACCACCCTAAGACCCACCCATCTCTCCTACTGGCAGACATGCCCATGTCCCTCTCAAAAACGCACCCACCTGTTCCACGAGAAAACACTCCCATCCATTCCTCTCGAATAAAAAGCCCATCCGTCCCACTCTAAGACACGCCCATCTCTCCTACCCATCTTTCCCACTCGCAGACACGCCCCTTTGGCTCTCAAAGACGCACTCACCCGTCCCACTATAAAACACTCCCATTGATTTCTCTCGAATAAAACGCCCATCCTTCCCACTCTAAGACACGCCATTTTGTCCCATTCAAAGACTCACCGATCTGCCTCATTCGAAGACACGCCCTCCAGTCCCATGCAAATAGACATGCCAACCTGTGTCATGCAATAAGACACACCATCTGTCCCACTTGAAGACACACCCATTTATCTCACTGAAAGACATGCCCATCTGTAATTCTCAAAGACACACCCTTACCTCCCACTCAAAGACACTCCCACCTGTCCCATGCTCAAAGACACACCCATCAGTCAGCAAACACAGTTCTGTAATTCACATCCCCAGCTTCCTTTCCTTCTTTCCATTCTCTCAGATACAAAGTTGCCATAACGAGGCATAAAGACTCGGAGCAGACCTGCAGCAGTCTGTACAGTCAGAATAACATATGGGACCCTGTTGTCGACTTCAGCAGTTACATCAAGGATAATGACAACATTGAGAACGAGGTGAGCATCAGAACGGCGTTATAACATCAATTTAAACTTTTTTTTTATCACAACGCCGTCAAATTCTGATTGGTCAGAAGGTGTTGATTAATGGTAGCAGTCTTGGCATAGTAGTCCCAGCGGTAATCCCCTGGTCCTTTGAATATGTTATTAACAAAGAAAATATTTCTATTGTTGATATGGTGATTTAGGGCGCATGGTGGATTAGTGGTTAGCACGTCCGCCTCACATCTCCAGGGTCCGGGGTTCGAGTCCCGCCAGGGCCATGTGTGTGCGGAGTTTGGATGTTCTCCCAGTGTGTCGGGGGTTTCCTCCGGGTTCTCCGGTTTCCTCCCCCAGTCCAAAGACATGCATGGTAGGCTGATTGGCGTGTCTAAAGTGTCCGTAGTGTATGAATGTGTGTGTGAGTGTGTATGTGATTGTGCCCTGTGATGGACTGGCACCCTGTCCAGGGTGCACCCCGCCTTGTGCCCGATGCTCCCTGGCATAGACTCCAAGTTCCCCGTGACCCTGATAAAGGAGTAAGCGGTTGAAGATGGATGGATGGATGGATGGATATGGTGATTTAAAAACAATAATAATAATAATAATAATAGTAATAATAATTCATGGAAGGAGTCTCCAGTGTCAGTGTAACAGGTCAAAAAAAACAATCATTGTCATAAACAACAGAAATATGTTTATTATTAACCAATTATGTTGTCTGTATTTGTTCAGGATCTGGTTGCCTGGGTAACGGCGGGTTTCCTGCACATCCCTCATGCTGAGGACATCCCCAATACGGTGACGGTGGGAAACGGAGGTGCCGTCCTCATCCGCCCGCATAATTACTTCGACGAAGATCCGTCCATCGACTCGGTTGACGGCGTCTACTTCAACCCGGGATCAGAAACAGACTGCGAGTACAACAAGATGGCGTGTTTAGACAAACACCTGTGCAGCCCGACACTGGAGCCGTACACGTACCGCGGATTTGAGGGCGTCATGAAAGTGAACAATTAAACATGCCTTAATATAATGTTTTCTGTTCCTAATTCATTCCTCTCTTCACCAATATAGTATAACATAGAGCATTTTAACTCCTAGCGTGGTGTTATTACTGTACAGAATTACTGTATATGTGGTGCATTTGTTATCTTCTTTATTTTTGTGATAGCAATATGAATGTCTATAGAAAAAAAATCATTTTCACTCACCTTTTAATTACCATCGAATGAGATTCGAGGAAATCGCAGTCGCTCAGAACTCCTACAGATTCGTGATGTCAATCAAATTGTTGATTATTCTTGTTATTGTATTACAGCATGTCCTCAAATTCCTCTTAAACCACAGCAACTCCTTTTTAAACAATGAAAACCTTTTTTTACTTACCAAATAACAACACGTCATTCTCACGCTTTTATTCAGTTTATTATTTATATACATTATCTTATGAATATATTAATAAATAATGATATTATTAATACTATTATTATATCGTGATGTTAATTATATTTAAAAAAAAAAAAACGTGTTACTGAGAAACCGCAAATTGTAAACCCCTTGAAGATGTTGGAAAACTTAATGTTACAGATACTGATACGAAGAACCGACACTGGAGACTCCTTCCATAACCGTTAAACAAACATCTCCATCCACCTTCAACCGCTTACTCCTTTTCAGGGTCACGGGGAACCTGGAGCCTATCCCAGAAGGCATCGGGCACAAGGCGGGGTACACCCTGGACAGAGTGCCAGTCCATCACAGGGCACAATCACATACACACTCACACACACATTCATACACTACGGACACTTTAGACACACCAATCAGCCTAACATTACATTTACATTTATTCATTTAGCAGACACTTTTATCCAAAGCGACTTACAAATGAGACACACTCACACACCAATGGTAGCAGCTTCCATGCAAGGTGCTAGCTTGCCATCGGGGGCAACTTAGGGTTCAGTGTCTTGCCCAAGGACACTTCGGCATGGGATCACCCGGGCCGGGATTCGAACCACCAACCCTACGATTAGTGGATAGAGGAAAACGGAGTACCCGGAGGAAACCCCCGACACACGGGGAGAACATGCATTGATACTTTCTCTTAATCCATTGTGAGGAGCGTGCAGCCGAGAACAGTTTGTTCCAATGGAAACGATGACGTATTAGAACTAGTGTGTTAATATAAACCTGCCATTTGCAGCTGCACTGTCCGACCAATCAGAATCCAGAATTACACAGCGCTGTGGTGTTGTGGTGTAAATATCAGATAGTCTACTCATCTAAATAGGTTAACCCAGTGTGTGCTCCTGTTTTATGCTACAACTTTTTCGGATGATTAACACTACTGTCTGTCTCTTGGGGGGGGGGGGGGTGTAGATGAGGGAGGAAGGGGAGGGTTTATCATATTTGTATACAGTGAGATTGTACCGTCTCAGTTGGGTTCGATATTATAGCCAAAATCGACCGAAGCTCGATTCACACTCATTTTAAGCCTACCTCATTTAGATGGAAAACATCAGTAGAAAAAACCTGAAGCTTCTGAGCTTATACTGTATCTCTTGTGTGTCTTCTCAAAGACATCAACAACGAGGAATTTTAATAAACAACAACTCACCGCTTCATAAAACTACTGATTCTGTGGCTCGTAACACGTGCGCTAATTTTCTTACAGTGGAAATTTAGGACTTTTTTATTTTTTTCATCTCAAATCATTTGAATTGATGAATCCGGCAGCAGTTACAGTCAAGTTTGAATGCAGTTCTGTGAGGAAATTGCTCATTATTAAACTTGCTGCCATTTCGACTCCCGAACATACGTGAAAGTCCACTTTTAAGCTGGAAAATGCTTAAAACTGAAAATCAATCATGTTTTACTTGTGCTACAGTGTTACTTCCCTGTTCAGGAGGCTTTAAAGAGTTTTACGTAACTTCACGTACAGTTTATAATCTATATGTATCTGTATAAACATGTCATATATGATGCTCACCTGTATAAGAAGTAAAACTTGTAAAAAATTGATATATATAAAATAAAGTTCAATTGAATTCCAGTGCAGTGGTGTGTGTTTATTTTGTCATATTGTTGGCCAGAAGAAGGAGGAAGGATTAATGTTTATTTTTCTCACTAGCGTGTCCAAGTTACTCAAACACACACACACACACACACACACACACACACACACACACACAGCCACTAAAGATGAAGAAGCACTGTTTAGACTGCCTCTGTCCTCCTTGTGTACCGTAGAAACTGTTGGAACACACACTTACAGCCCCATCAATAAACAACAGAAGGATTAAGTTCAGGGAGAAAAACAACAAGGCTTTTTTTTTTTTTTTATGTGTTTTAAGACAAGTGAAATAGAAAAGAGTTACATGATTTTTAAAACTTTACTCAATTTAACAGGCATTTATTTGTTTAAAAAAATGGTTTACAAAGTCTTCATTGCCTTGAGAGTGAAGAGAGGAAATCCTTTACTGTAAAAGAAAAGTAGCTCAAAAAACCCCTGTGACTCCCCTGTGACACCCATCTGACTCCCCTGTGACACCCCTTCTCACACCCCTGTGACTCCCTCTGCACACCCCCTGTGACTCCGCTGTGACACCCCTGTGCACACCCCTGTGACTCCCCTGTGACACCCCCATGCACACCCCTGTGACACCCCTGTGACTCCCCTCTGCACACCCCTGTGACTCCCCTGTGACTCCCCTGTGCACACCCCTGTGTCTCCCCTGTGACACCCCTGTGCACACCCCTGTAACACCCCTGTGACACCCCTGTGACTCACCTGTGCACACCCCTGTGTACACCCCTGTGCACACCCCTGTGACTCCCCTGTGCACACCCCTGTGACTCCCCTGTGACACCACTGTGACTCCCCTGTGCACACCCCTGTGACTCCCCTCTGCACACCCCTGTGACACCCCTGTGACTCCCCTGTGACACCCCTCTGCACACCCTTGTGACTCCCCTGTGCACACCCCTGTGACTCCCCTGTGACACCCCTGTGCACACCCCTGTGACTCCCTCTGAACACCCCTGTGCACACCCCTGTGC
>JAFFST010050218.1:48538-58538 GCA_022414735.1 Noturus placidus | reverse complement strand
CCTAATCTTGGTGGGGATCACTGTTGGAGCCTTCTTCATCCCTGATGGAACATTTAATAATGGTATATGTAGTATAGTGTAAATATTGTGATGTCGATTATCTGTAGAAGAGGTGCCAATCACAACAGCTTCAGTCACTAAATGACAGAATTGTATAAAACCAGAAACTGCATTTCGTGGACATGTGTATATGACTGCAGTGCCTTGAACTACCTATAGTATTCACCATCCTTGAACTTTTCCACAATTTGTAGTGTTTCAAACTCGAATTTTCTTTCACCTGTTAGAAGGTGAACTTCTGCCCCAGTCTCAAGTCTCTTGCAGATTGGAATTTTTTCTTTTAGTTTTGCCCTGTTTTGGGCTCCATCTGTCTCACTATCAATCCTGAGTAGTTTCCCATCCCCACAATGTGATTGTCATCACCATGCTTCACTCTTAAGTGTTTCAGGCTTATGAGCTCAGGCTGTTGGGGTTTCTGTCAAAGTATAGCACTTTGAACCAAGGCCAAAAAGATTAGTTTCTCATCAGACCAGATAACCTTTTTCCACAGTCTTAAATATGCCTTTGGCAAACTCCAAATTGGATTTCATATAGGTGTATCCACTCCTTCATAAAACCAAGCCCAGCTGTCTTGTTACCAGCTTCTTACAATTGAGCTGTGACTACATCTCCAGCACCTACATAGTTACCCTAGGCCTCTTGTTTGCTTCTCTCACTGATTCCTTTATTTGGTTGCTGAATTTTTGTGTACAGCCTACTCTTGACAGATGCAATTGTGCAATATTCTTTCCAATTTTAATAACAGATTCTTAATAATGATGCTGGGCTATGCGTTTAAAGTTTCTGGACATGTTTGTTTATTTATTCATTTTATTGATGACCAAACCCTGATTTACACTTTTCCATAAATTTGTTCTGGACTTCTTTCACACAAGTATATACACTGTATGGCCAAAAGTATGTGAACACCTGACCATTTCATCATATATGGTTCTTCCCCAAACTGTTGCCACAAAGTTGAAAGAAAACCGTTGTCTACAATGTCTTTGTATGCTGTAGCATTAAGATTTCCCTTGAATGGATCTAAGGGACCTAGCCGACACATGTTCCCACATGACAATGCCCCTTTGCACAAAGCAAGTTCCATAAAGATTTGCTAAGGTTAGTGTGGGAGAACTTGAGTGGTCTGCACAGCCCCACTGAACACCTTTTGAGATGAATTGGAACACTGTGTGCCAGGCCTTCTTAACTAACATCGTTGCCCAGCATACAGGCGCATCTAAAAAAAATTTGAATATTGTGGAAAATTTCCATGCTGCCCTGATGCAGTAATTCTTGCAATAGGAGCCCCCACCAAGTATTGTGTGCATAAGTTAACATACTTTTCAGAAGGTTGATATCTATGTAGTCTAAATTCTTTATTCTAATATTTTGAGACGCTGGATTTTGGTTTTCCTGAGCTGTAAGCTGTAATCATCAAGATTGAAACAAAAAGGCTTGAAATTTTGCATATGTGTAATGAATCCAGAATATATGGAAGTACCTTACATTTGGTCCTTGTGTGTGTGTGTTTTTTATATATATATATATATATATATATTTACATTTATTCACTTAGCAGACGCTTTTATCCAAAGCGACTTACAAATGATGAATATATGTGAATATATATATATATAATATTTTACACACAAACTTATTCGGTCTATTCCTGTCATCTCAATTAAGTCTATTACAGTTCCAGGTTGTAATACAAAATATGGAAATCTGTAGGGGTGATCTAAATACTTTGCCATTCATAATGCCGTTAATAATGATCTGTTTGGCATTGCTCTGTGATGCTGCTTTTGCATATTATTTTATTTAAACGTATATTCTTAAATTCTATGTGCAGTTACAAAACTGGGAATGACAGCAATATTTCAGTAGGCAGTAATCACAGAACAGGCTAATAATAGTATTTATGGTAATGGAATTCTGAGAACCGTTGTGGAGAAGTAGTAATGAATTTTGAGTGGGTGGAAAATGTTCAGTTGGATAGTTAGTAATTCTTTTTAATGAGGTTTTTGAGATTTGTGGATATAGTACTGGAAATGGGACAAGCTGTTATTGTGTGCCTTGTCGTATCTATTTCGCACACAAATGACTCATCCTGAGGGAAATTAAAGAAACTCAGGAGCGATATGGTGAGTTCAGAGCTGGGTTTTATTACTTGGTGGCTGCTTTTCAAATATAAACTACATTGTAGTAACATCTTTTAAGAGCTTTATTTGGTGAGTTCTTGTTTGTCAGCAAATAATTCTCTGGTTCTTATTCCCATTCCTCTGCCTAATGTGTGTATGATTTATGTAGACTAATATGTATGATGGGGGAAGCACGGTGGCTTAGTGGTTAGCATGTCCGCTTCACACCTCTGGGGTTCGAGTCCCGCCAGGGCCGTGTGTGCGGAGTTTGCATGTTCTCCCCGTGTGTCGGGGGTTTCCTCTGGGTACTTTGGTTTCCTCCCCCAGTCCAAAGACATGCATGTATAGGCTGATTGGCGTGTCTAAAGTGTCCGTAGTGTATGAATGTGTGTGTGTGTGTGTGTGTGTGTATGTGATTGTGCCCTGCGATGGACTGGCACCCTGTCCAGGGTGTACCCTGCCTTGTGCCCGATGCTCCCTGGGATATGCTCCAGGTTCCCCCTGAAAAGGAGTAAGCGATTGAAGATGGATGGAATATGTATGCTGTAAATAATCAAGCACTCTAAGGGGGAGAATAAAAAGTGTATTAAAAGAAAGCACAGTAGTATGTAGAGCGTGTGGTCCAAGATCCACCAATCTAGTTAACCATTGTTTATAACTAATGTCCTTGTCATTTCCTATGTCTTATGACCCATCATTGTGTGTGTACAGTGTGGTTCTACTTTGGCATTGTGGGTTCCTTCATGTTTATCCTGATCCAGCTGATCCTTCTGATCGACTTTGCCCACTCATGGAATGAGGTGTGGGTTAGGAACGCCGAAGAGGGTAGCAAAGGCTGGTTTTTCGGTAAGGCTTGGAATCTACTTCCTTACAACGACTTTTCTTTCACTCAATAAATGAATTCATTACTCTTACTTAATTTAATTGAAAAGGTTTTTACACACAATTTAATGTAGTTCATTCAAAACAAATCCGTTTAGTTGAGTCAACACTTTAGTTGGTTTAGGTCAGATTAATTTGCTCTAATATGACAATTTATTACATTATTACATTTGTCAAACTAAATTTTCTTATGTTGGTCCAACTTAATTTTTTTAATTAATTTACTGGGGAGTAATTCATTTTCTTACGTTTAAACAAGCAGTTTCATTTATCATTATACACAGTGTATAATTAAAAAATAAGAAAAGACTGAAGTCAGTACTGACATTAGTATAGATCACTGAGCGGCCATGGCCTAAGCATAAGCGCCACTCTTCAGCACAGTGGAAACCACAAAATTCAAAAACATTACAGCACTTCAAGTGTCCAACATAACTGAACATTAAACACTAACATGTCTTTCCCTTTACTGAAAAACACAGCACTTAATCCGTAAATTTACTCTCCAAATGCACTCTAATTGCAAAGCATGCTGGGAACTACAGATTCACTGCCAAGTTAGTTGTCAACAAAAATGATTCATGTAATTTTAATACAAATTTATTATGAACCGTTTTAAATATGTTACGTGGATTGAACCCAATGAAATTTAGTTGTGATAATGTTCAAAACTTGTTACATTAGCTTTTTCTAAGTAATTACACTGAACCAGGGGAGGGGGGGACCTTTTTTGAGTGTAGGGTACACTCATACCTGAGAATGTGGTTTGATTGTGTATAGGTCTCCTGTTTTTTACCGTCCTGCACTATGTCCTGGCTTTTGCTGCTGTGGTGCTTTTCTATCTGTACTACACCAAACCTGACAGCTGCACCGAGCACAAAGTCTTCATCAGCCTGAACCTCATCTTCTGTGTCATCGTCTCTGTGGTGTCCATTCTGCCCAAAGTACAGGTATGATAATCATTCACTACACTTGGTTTTATCAGATGTACATCCTGCTGTATTGTACTCTTAAAAAGAAGGGCTTTGATGCATTAAGGAATGCAGTTTTTGTGTTCCTCACAGTTCAGTTTCAGCTTTTGAGAAATGAACTAACGTGTTGAGATCATGAACATGCAATGTGCTTCCACGTTGACCCTTTGCTAATTACAAGATATTGCTGATGTTTCTTGAGTATAGACAATCTGGGTATGGCCGAAATCACATACTGTGTCTGAACCCACTGCATTTGATTCAGTACCTACTGCTCCGTCGTTGTACTGATCAGTATAAGTGGTAAGCATGAATACAATCTAGATGTACTATGCAGTGCAGGTTCTGACCGATCTTCCACTCCAGTCCCGCTCCCTTATGGGATCGTGTAGTAGCCAGTGTCCATTGCTTCCATACTGCAGATGCTCAGCGGAAGCAGTAGGTCATCCAGGTATTTCATAACTACTGACTTGTGAATACTGAGAACTCGGTCACAGTATTACTATGGCTTGCTACTTTTCGCCTACTGTATAATAAGGTAGTAGGTATATTCGGACGCAGCCTCTGTTAATAAGAATTCATGAATAGTTTGACTGCCACAGACTCTCCTGACAGTAAGCCTTGATGGTCATCTCCATCACAGCTTTGACACGAATTTGTGATTGCCTCAGTAATCTCCAGAATAGGAAAAGAACAGTATACTGTGCATAGCTCCAAATCTTGATGAATAATCCCTGCAGTTCATATTTGTTAAGGGTTGCATCCAATGATTAAAACTACAGCTGATTGTTTGTGTTCACCTGTTATTGTTACAAAAGAATTACTGAAGTGTAACATTTTTCTCTAAAATAGCCTTTAGAGAAGAGGTTCTTAAACATTTTTAATGTCAGTGACCCCAGTGTACAATAAATTCCATGGACCCCCTCAGCACAGGTTTATTTTAGGAACATAGTCCGACTATTCAAATATTAGGCTCATAGTTTTAAATGCTTGCAATCATACTTTTGTTTATTTATTAGAGCATTAAAGCTTTTCAATTTTTTATGTTCCACAGACCGAACAAATTAGGTCATAAGTGGTGTTAATCGTTTTTAGTTATTAATGTATGGATTAAACCCATTCAATTTAAGTGACCAGTTAAATAGTCTAACTATAGCTGTTCAAATAAATAAATATTTTAGATTTTTATTTTAATAACGCTGGATTGTGATTTACACCACTGTAACAAAATTAACACATTAAATCATGCGCCTCCTGGCTATGCTTCAGTCCCCTGTGGTACCCTGGGCCCTACTTTGAGAATCACTTTTTGAAGAGTCGGACATTTCAGATAGTTTAGTCTCATTCTAGTTTCTCCTTTTCTTGTGTCACAGAATGCCTCTCCACAATCTGGTCTGCTCCAGTCATCCATCATCAGTTTGTACACCATGTACGTCACCTGGTCTGCCATGACCAACAACCCTAGTAAGTCCGTCACAAGATGACAGTGGTTGCTTAATGGTTGTTTAAGTCATGTGTTTATATAATAAAAAATTCTTTAACTTTCTCAGGTTAATGGATTTGGGGGCGTGAGTATCATGCTGTAGAATAGGCTTGTGATCCTTGGATGGTGTGTCCTGTTAATTTATAGCTTGGAGAGAAGTGCTTGTTTTTAGTTTGCTCTAGTTATCCCTTAGTAAACCTGCATATGCCCAAATATTTTCTACGGGCTTAATATACATGCATATACTGCACAAAATTTTATGCACCCTAATTATACACATTTTGTTTTAACCTCTACATTATTGGGATAGTAAAATAAAACCAAACAAAAAACACTTTTTTTTTTTTTTTTTTTTTTTTTTTTTTTTTTTCCCCAAAATATTTCTATTAAAAAAACAACCTGAAAATACAAGCAAATGCTTGTAAAAATCTCCAGACAATACACCATGCATATCACAATATATTTTAGCAAACAGACTGTATGCAAAACTGTACTAAAATACACAACTGTTTTTGATGATACTTTTCTTTAATGCCTACAGAGAAGATTAAGTTTTACAAAATTGTCAAATCAGCAGCATCCGTTCAGTACCATTTTTAATTTTTAATTATTAAAAGCATTAAAAATGACCATACCAACTATCTCAAAAGTGTATGGTGTAATTGATCACTATATCAATATTATATCGATATTTTGCCCAGCTCTAAAGACAACAGATTTGTTTTTAAAGGCAAAGGGTTGTTGCACCAATTATTGACTTAATTTCGTGTATTAATATTTACTGCTTTTAATACTGTTTGTTTAATTTAATTACTTTCGAATGCATCTTTGATGTACAGCATGTCAATACATGTGCTTAAGACTTCTGCACAGTACTGTGTGTGCGTATATACTGATTATATTGGAGGAGCTACAACCCCAATTCCAAAAAAGGCTCCTTTATATACTATGATTAAATGATTGCCTCACCTGTTACACATTACCTTCTTATATCAACGCATCACATCAGTATGAGGCCTAAATTCTATCTGTCCTGTTAGCATTTTCCATACTGTCCCAACTTAAAATTGGGTTTGTATTTTCTGAACTTCTATGTAACTTATTACAGTGACAGGAATAAAACATGTACACTGCTTTTGTAAGGAAATCTGTGGGAACAATCTCATAGTGCTTTTTCAGTATTTACTATGAATTTGTTTTATATACACTGTATGCTTTATAATGGCTTTTAATTATACCTTCTGAAGTGCGTGCCCATGGTGAATATGAATCCATTTTCTGGATTAGACCGAAGTTTAAGATGCCAATTTTTGCATACAGTGCTGTGAAAGTGTTTTTTTTTTTTTTTTTTTTTTTTTTTTTTTTTTTTTTTTTTTTTTTTTGTTCTCATTCTATCTCGTACTAATTTCAGAAATGAAAACAAAATCTAAGATGAAACAAAGGCAACCTGAGTAAACACAAAATGCAGTTTTTAAATGATAGTTATTTATTGAAGCAAAAACATTATCCAATACCAACTGGTGCTGTGTGAAAATGTTTTTGCCCCTGTAGTTACTAATTGCTGAAATCTATGAAACTGCAGTAATTAGCCCTGGATGTTCAGCGGAATCCCAATATGAATTGGGATGAACTGGGTAAAAATGGCATCCATGGAAGAGTGGGGAGGTGAAAACCACTGCTAATGTTCTGTGGATTGATGGGGCGTAAGTGGGACTTTTTGGAAGACAGGAGACCCATTACATCTGGTGTAAACCAAACACTAAATTCCACAAAAAGAACATCATACTTAGTCAAGCATGATGGTGGAAGTGTGATGGTGTGGGGATGCTTTTGAAACTCAAGTGCAACTGGATTATGCAGAAAGACAATGATCGAAAGCATAGGAGTAAGTCCTTGTCCTAGAAGTAAGTAAAAGACCATTTATTGGAAGTGTTCGTTGCAGTTATTGCTGCTAAAGGTGCCACAACCAGATTTTGAGTTTAAGGGGAGATTACTTTTTCACGTGGGTGATTGGTGTTGGACAATTTTTATTTATTTATTTTTGCTTCAATTCAATAGATAAATAAAAACTGTATTGTTTACTCAGGTTGCCTTTGTTTTATGTTGAATTTCGTTTGTAGATATAGAGCCATTTAGTATGAGATGCACAAACAGAAGAAATTTAAATACTTTTTCACAGCACTGTAAGCAAGAAAAGTAAAAATAGCTATTAAATAGCTTTTTATTTGAGAAGTGAAAATCATTGTGTATATACTACTGGCTTTTGCTGTGCCATTTTGTGCGATAGAAAAGCTGTTCTAGCCAGAGTTCTTATCAGGACAGTTTTGTGATAATTGTACAATTACTGGCCCAACACATCTCCCAGTTTGGCATGTTTGGTGCTTGGAGCAGACAGTTAATCACATTTATTAAAGATATTGCCATATACAGTTAAGGTTCTAATGATTACCTAATGTAGCAGTGTTGTGCATTATTCCTGTTCATGTAGTACAGATTATGCTGTTTTGTTTCTATGCCTCCTCTTGATTGGGTGTTTGTGTGGATTTCTTAGATCGGGAGTGTAACCCCAGCCTGCTGAGCCTGGTTTCCAATGTGAGCGTCAGCACTACACTGCCCACACCAACCAGTGCCCCGGGTATCGTGCAGTGGTGGGATGCTCAAGGCATAGTGGGGCTAGTCATTTTCCTCTTTTGCACTTTTTATGCCAGGTACAACATGCCAGTCAAATCATGTGAACAAATTGTATAATGATTCAGTGGTCACATTTTCACTTGATCTTTTCTGTGAACATTCTGATGCTGTGGTAAAGATGCTTTTCCACTGATTCAAAGATGTGCCTTGCGCCTTTAGTTGGTTATGTTTCTAGATCTATATATAAGTTCTAAGACAATCTAGGTCGACATACGAAAATTCTAATAAAGCGGTTTCTATCAGTTGCTGAGAGGAGTCCCCTCTCTCACCTAGTTGATGTAGATCTTTAATCTGTCTCCCAGTGTTTTTGTTATAGGGGTTTCCAGACTATTTAATTGTTCTAGCTGACCAGTAATTCTTAGTATACTAATCAGCTTCTCCACAATTAAAGCAACTGATTTTGAAGCTTGGAATTTTTGCGGCTTTTTTTTAATTGGTGCAGTGAAATGCGAATAATCAGCAGGCACTTTACCTAAGCATGTCTCACTTATCTGCCATAGACAAATTGTATTTCCAGCTGCAGTGTATGGGGTGTTTTTTGTTTTGTTTTAAATAAACCTGAATAAATAGTGGAATAAACATGCAAAATAATAAATCTGTGTATAATGTTGCACTATTTAAGCATGTACTAGACTGAAAACAAAACATTCATTCTGGAAATGAGAGCCTACATTGTGGAATCTCATGTCTATCAACAGAACCCTCCTTATCGCGCAGTGACTAGCTTTTTTTTCGGTTTTATATCGCTTAGCTGCTAACTAAAATCTTAAGGACAACAAAAATCCTGCGTGTACACCACTACTTCAAAGTGATACGGAAGTGATTATATTCCATTAAAGCAAAGGGGAGGAAAGTACTTCTAGCATAGTCTTATGCATTGTACATACTTTCAGACTAACAGCACATTTAGCCTCCTATCTTTACTTTTTTTTTAAATTATCATCCACATCCCAGACTAGTAGAGCGCTCCCCACATCCCCATTGTGGATGCATTAGTCAGCAAATCAGGTACTCTATGCACCCCCTAATTTGGTGTAAAGTAAGAGATGCTTGAGTGTGCCATTGTGAATGTTTTCCTGACCAAGCACTCCTTTCTTCTCACAGTATTCGCTCATCCAGTAATGCTCAGGTGAACAGGCTGATGCAAACAGAGGAGGGTCACGGCTCAGATGTGGAGGGACCGGTGGGAGAGGACGGAGTGCGGCGAGTGGTGGATAACGAGGAGGATGGAGTAACCTATAGTTACTCGTTCTTTCACTTTCACCTCTTCCTGGCTTCTCTCTACATCATGATGACTCTCACCAACTGGTACAAGTAAGTGGGTTTGTTGTACGATATTATACTGGACTAGGACTTGAAGGCAATTCTCCTTCTGTAAGGTCTAGTAGCAGGAAGTGAGGGTTTTGTACGCTTGAGGACAATCATCTGTATATCTGGTGAAATTTGTAATATTCCAAATTGGAATATTATGAAATTTTTTTCAATATATGATGTTGTGAATATACAGTGGTCTGCAAAAGTTTGGGCAACCTTGTTTATTTCAATGATTTTCCTTCATAAATCGTTTGTTCTTAGGATTAAAAAAAATCAGTTAAATATATCATATAGGAGACAAACACAGTGATATTTGAGAAGTGAAATGAACTTTATACCATTTACAGGAAGTGTGCAATAATTCTTTAAACAAAATTAGGCATGTGCATAAATTTGGGCACCACAATCAAAAAAAATAACTCAATATTTAGTAGATCCCCCTTTTGCAGAAATAACAGCTTCTAAACGCTTCCTAT
>JAFFST010050216.1:3164-15233 GCA_022414735.1 Noturus placidus | reverse complement strand
CCTGTTGTTGATTCTTCACAAAAAAATACAGTTTTATATCTTTATGTTTGAGGCCTGAAATGTGGCAAAAGGTCGAACAGTTCAAGGGGGCCGAATACTTTCGCAAGGCACTGTATACACACACACACACAGGATCTCACAAAAGTCCTCTGCTGTTCCCTCAAAATAACTCAACATACATCCATTAATGTCTAAACTGCTGGCAACAAAAGTGAGCACACCCCTAAGTGAAAATGTCCAAATTGGGACCAAAGTGTCAATATTTTGTGTGGCCACCATTATTTTCCAGCACTGCCTTAATCCTCTTGGGCATGGAGTTCACCAGAGCTTCACAGGTTGCCACTGGAGTCCTATTCCACTCTTCCATGATGACATCACAGAGCTGGTGGATGTTAGACATCGTGCTGCTCCACCTTCCGTTTGAGCTAAAAGTAATCTTTCTGACCACATAGTAACTCTGGATGGACTTTCTGTCTCAGCATGTGCAGCAGTAAAAGACCTTGGAGTAATTATTGACTCCAGACTATCGTTTGATGCTCACGTACATATTACTTTCATCTTAGAAATATTTCTAAGAAATATATTGTCACTAAATGATGCAAAAATATTAGTTCATGCTTTTGTCACTTCAAGACTAGATTATTGTAAAGCCTTACTGTCTGTTTCAGTAGGAACAGAATGCAGCTGCTAGAGTCCTAACTAGAACCAGAAGATACAACCACATCAGCCCGATCTTATCCACACTGCATTGGCTCCCAGTGAAATCTCGCATTGATTATACAATACTATTATTAAATTGTAATGCACTAAAAAGTCTCGCGCCACAGTATCTAAGTGACCTTTTGGTTTTCTATGATCCGCCCCACCTACATAGATCAAAAGATGCAGACTATTTGACTGTACCTCGAATAGTGAAGTCTACATCAGGGGGAAGAGCTTTCTCTTATAGAGCTCCACAGTTATGGAACAGTATTCCAATTAGTGTTCAGGACTCAGACACAGTGTCAGTGTTTAAGTCTAGGCTTAAAATGTATTTGTTTACTCAAGCTTACCTTGAATAGATTTTGTTACACTAAGCACAGTCCTAATAATCATTTCTCTCCTTCTCTCCTTCTGCCGAGCCACACGCGATGTGTGATTTATGGAGATAATAGAGTTTCTGATCCTCTCTGCTCTCCGGACCTGCCTGATTTGTTTCGGATGTCCAACCTCTGAATGGAACGCTCATCTTCTCCAATTCCAGACTGCTGGGACTACAGCTGTCTCTAAGGCCAAACAGACTTCATGCAAAACTATAATGAACTTTTTAACACTATCTGTTGTTACCCAGATGAGGATGGGTTCCCTTCTGAGTCCGGTTACTCTCAAGGTTTCTTCCACTAAACATCTTAGGGAGTTTTTCCTTGCCACCGTCGCCACTCAGTGGCTTGCTCAGTTGGGATAAATTCGCATCTTTAATATCTATATACCATGTTGATATATCTGTAAAGCTGCTTTGAGATATCTATTGTGAAAAGCGCTATACAAATAAAATTGAATTGAACTGACCCACTTTATCACTAGTCATAAATTCCAGAAACTCTCAAACATCTGTGAGTTGGGCATTAGATTTCCATGCACCTTGATCCCTGATAAATCAACTTCGGACTCATGCTTTTGGCTTTTTATTTTGGATGATTCCACATTAAAACTTCTGCATCTACCATTGCAAGATGAAGACGCATGAAAACTTTTGACCCTTCAAAAGTTAGCAGTGACTTTACATAATACAAAGCACACGGACATCTCCGGGCAAGTATTTATAAAATGTATGAAATGCGCTGTTACACAAGACATACAGACAGATCAGTGACAAATTAAAGGAAAAAACTGGTGGCTCTGTTATGCAGGTGGGGGGGAGGGGGAATTTGTTGCCATGGTTTCCGTCCACTTTTTTTCATTTTAGAGTGAAGGGACATTTTAGATCAATTCAAAGCAATTTTGAGTGATCACATTTATCTATACCAAGGCACACTGGAGCCGTTGCATTAGAAAAATTCAAATGGGTTGAGACCTAATGACTGCACGACTGACATGCCATATGACTCATCAAATTGTTCCTTGCACTCTGTAGATAGGGTATCGTTACTGCCTGTAAGAGCCCTCTCCTATCATGATAGAAGCATCAGAATAATTTAATATTCTGAAATAGAAGTTCAGAATAATTTAATACTAATTTGCAGTGACCCATCTACTTGTAAGGGGACAAGTGGACCAAACCATGGCATGGACTCAACCCCCAATAACAGAGCCAGATATCTGAGTGTCCACCAATTTTAATAAAACAGTTTTCCATATCACAAGACAACTTTAGAGAAAATAAGTGAAACGACAATAACAGAAAAAATGTGAAAATATACCAGACAAATAGGATTTTAAAATAAGATTTGCCTGACAAATTTTGTCTGACAAAATACAAACATGCTAGGAAAAAAAAAATGTTCACACACTGTTTTGGTAGTTAACTGTTTGGAAGAATAATGTATTATAGCCACGAAACACAATTACTAAATTATTTCAAATTTCTTCAAAGATAGAATTTTCAAACGCTCTCAAACAATTTTTCTGACTTGTATTTTCTCATTTTTTAATCATCACTAATCATGTGGCTCTTAAAAGTGGTAGGGTGTGTGGGTAACCCAGTTGGACATCTGGTCTTTGGTACGCTTGGCAGAGCTGTGAGATGTGAAGAGGGATTTGTAAGCCTCAGACTTCTCCTCCATGTCCTGAATGGACCTTTTACTCCCTGCTGCAGCAGTGGGCTTCACTGGCTTAGAAGCGCCAGATGGTCCTGGAGCTACATGTGAGTGGAAGGGGGGGAAAAGTGTAATTAAAAGAATGTTTATTTATTACATGTTTGTTTATTTCCCCCAGAAATGTGTAAAAATACTGGGATACTACAAGTAGAATTTTTTGTTAAATCACAGCAGCCACCATTAAAGTTGACTGTGAGCTAGAAATGCACCTGCTCACCTCTTGTATGTACTACATATTTATATTTTTTGGGGGGGTTTGCTTCTTGTTCATTTACCTCCACTTTTTTTCTCATTTCTAAACACTGTTAGCATGTAGGCTTTAGAACTGACAGTGTGCCATCCCAAAAGCTGATATCATATCAACTTTAGCTTCCCTTTAGCCTCTCCACTTCCTGAGAGCTGGAGCACGACAGAAAATTCAGCAGCAACAGCTGCTGTCCTTTGCCTATGCTTTCTCTTACACAAGAAACTGGCACGGGCAGTGGCATAGGCTTGTTTCGGTCACAGAAATTCACTTCTCTTACACCGGAGGTGGGCAAACTTTTGGACAAATGGCTGCACTGATTACAGTAAAGGCCACATATTCTAAGGTTGATATTAAATATGAAAAATGTATTTGTACTGAATTACAGAAACCATAGGTAAACCACAGATTGCATTAAAAGGGAAAATGGAAAACTGCATACAACAACTGATAGCTGACCAGTGTCTTAATGTAAATCCATCCATCCATCTTCAACCGCTTACTCCTTTTCAGGGTCACGGGGAACCTGGAGCCTATCCCAGGAGGCATCGGGCACAAGGCGGGGTACACCCTGGACAGGGTGCCAGTCCATCGCAGGGCACAATCACATACACACTCACACACGGATTTTTTTAAATACTATGTACATTGAGGGAAAAAAGTATTTGATCCCCTGCTGATTTTGTACGTTTGCCCACTGACAAAGAAATGATCAGTCTATAACTTTAATGGTAGGTTTATTGGAACAGTGAGAGACAGAATAACAACAAAAAAAACCCAGAAAAACGCATGTCAAAAATGTTATAAATTGGACAACTTCACCGCATCAAAGGGACTATGGACGGGGCCATGTACCATCAAATCTTGGGTGAGAACCTCCTTCCCTCAGCCAGGGCACTGAAAATGAAAAGTAATTACTAAGTCATTACCAAGTACTAAGTCATGTTTTGCAGAGGGGTCAAATACATATTTCCATTAAAATGCAAATCAATTTATAACATTTTTGACATGCGTTTTTATGGATTTTTTTGTTGTTATTCTGTCTCTCACTGTTCCAATAAACGTACCATTAAAATTATAGACTGATCATTTCTTTGTTAGTGGGAAAACGTACAAAATCAGCAGGGGATCAAATACTTTTTTTCCCCACACTGTACATCAACCTTACTCCAATTTTCAAATTCATAGTGTGAATGGTTGAGCGATGCCATTTTCTCAATCTGTAAGCAATCACAAAGGCTCCGGTATTTTCAGGCATGTTTGAAAAAGCAGTGAATTGTGTAGTGTGAGCTGCTCTGTGAGTAGCTGCAAGCACAGCATTGAGAAACAGCCAATGAGAGCCTGAAAGGAATTAAAAGTCATCTGCTCTCATATGCCACAGATCCCAGAACATCCATCTATTTTCTGTACCGCTTATGCGACACAGGATCGTGGGGAGCCTAGAGTCTACCCCAAGGAAATCTGAGCAAAAGGTGGGGGACACTCTAGATGGGGTGCCAACCCATCTCAGGGCACAATCATATACACACTCACCCATTCACACCCTACAAACAATTTGGAAATGTCAATCAGCCTGCAACGCAGGTCTTTGGATTAGGGGGGAGGAAACCCCATGATAATCATTTTAATCAAAGTAATGAAAGTATAAGTACCTAACTAAAAATAAGATTTACACTCAACACAACTTATCATTTCGAGTAAAAAATATGCTGTGGTCCATGATTTCCAATTAGCTATGACAACTGCAATAAGTTACCAATCTGAATGGAGAAGTGCACTCTTATGATTGCTCGTTCTGTCTGTTGAGTTTGGGGAGGTGTAGGGGTCAACTGAATATGTAAAAATTACAACACTATTCCCAAAAATTACAGTGGGGGAAATAAGTGTTGAATGAGTCAAAAAAAAAAAAAAAAAATCAGTAAACATATTTCCAATGAGGCTATTTATACGACATGACATCAGTAAGAAAAGCACACACAAAGAAATCCAAACATTAAAGTCCACTAATAAAGTTATGTTTAATAAAGAGGAATGATACAGTAAAAAAGTATTTAACACACTAACTGAAACTGATTTAATACTTAATGGAGAAGCCTTTGTTTGTAATGACTGCTTCAAGATGCTTCCCGTATAAAGAAATTAATTGGCCGCAGTATTCAGGTGTGATTTTGGCCCGTTCTTCTAAATATATTGTCTTTAAACCTTGTTCAATTGGACTCGAGTCATTTGATTGACTGGGCCATTCTAACACCTTGATTTTTTTTCTCTGAAACCAATTGAGTGTTTCCTTTGCTGTATGTTTTGGATCGTTGTCTTGCTGAAAGCTCCACCCACGTCTTATCATCATCTTGGTGGATGGCAGCAGATTCTTCTCACAAATCTTCCAGTAGAGGGCTTCAACTATATGAAGTCCGTCAGTACCATGTGATGAAAAACATCCCCACACAATGATGCTTCCACCACCAAACATCACTGTTGATATAGTGTTTTAGGGTGATGTGCAGTGCCATATCTTCTCCAAACATGGTGTGTAGCGTGATGGCGAAAAAGATCAGTTTTGCTATAGCAAAAAATTAAAAAGCTTCGACATGCCTTTTCCTTAGTAATTGAATCTTGCACAGTGAGCGTGAGCAGTGGAGAGCAATGCCTATTTTTTTCTGTGACAATGGTACCTGTTGCCTCCAGTTGTTTCTGGAGCACTTTCCAAGTGGTCCTTGGCTCTTGGTCTACTATTCTGACTCCCTGGTCAGAAATCTTGCAAGGGGCTCCTATGTGTGGCTGGTTGATGGCAGAGTGATGTTGCTTCCACTTGTGGATAATTGCCCCAATTGTGCTTACTGGAGGATTCAGAAGTTTTGAAATACGTCTGTATCTGATTCAATCAATATATTTTGCAACAATAAGATTGTGAAGGTCTTGGGAGAGCTCTTTGCTTTTACCAATCATGAGAGGTTTATTGTGTGACACCTTGGTAACGAAAAGCCTATTTATAGACAATCAATTTATTAACCCAGCTGATATTAATTTGCACAGATATGAGGTTTAATTACTTACGGATTTCAGCTGGTCTCTTGCCTTGGAGAACTGCTTTTTCTTAGCATATTCAATACTTTTCATATCACTTTATTAAACAACTTTATTTATGGAATTCTTGATATTTCTGGATTTCTTGAGTTACATTACATTTACATTTATTCATTTAGCAGACGCTTTTATCCAAAGCGATTTACAAATGAGACACACTCACACACCAATGGTAGCAGAGCTGCATGCAAGGTGCTAGCTTGCCATCGGGGGCAACTTAGGGTTCAGTGTCTTGCCCACGGACACTTCGGCATGGGATCACCCGGGCCGGGATTCGAACCCCAAACCCTACAATTAGTGGATTACCCGGACAACTCGCTCTACCAACTGAGCCACAGCCGCCCTTAATACTGATGTCTGGTGAAAATTTCATGTGAATAGCTTCATTGGAAATATATTTACTGAAAAAAAATGTTGACATGTTCAATACTTATTTCCCTCACTGTATTTGTGGAGATGTAGCTTGTTTTCCTTTCACTTACATGAGAATGGTTTAAAAGTTAAAAAGTTTAAAAGTACTGCAGCCAGCCACTAGAGGGGCTCAGAGATATTCTGGCTTCAGTTTTCCACACCTGCTATGACCTCCACCTATACGGTACTGTGCAAGTCTAAGGCACATGTAAATAAACGCTGTAAAGCAAAGATGTCTTCAAAATAATAAAATTAAACATTTGCTACATAAAATTCAGATAATTCAGTCCCCAGGAACTTTGTTGTTGCATTTAACCCTGAGATAAACATAAGAAGGGGGGCGCACGGTGGCTTAGTGGTTAGCACGTCCGCCTCACACCTCCAGGGTCCGGGGTTCGAGTCCCGCCAGGGCCATGTGTGTGCGGAGTTTGCATGTACTGCCCCGTATGTCCGGGGTTTCCACCGGGTACTCCGGTTTCCTCCCCCTGTCCAAAGACATGTATGTTAGGCTGATTGGCATGTCTAAAGTGTCTGTAGTGTACGAATGTGTGTGTGATTGTGCCCTGCGATGGACTGGCACCCTGTCCAGGGTGTACCCCGCCTTGTGCCAGATGCTCCCTGGTATAGGCTCCAGGTTCCCCCGTGACCCTGAAAAGGAGTAAGCAGTTGAAGATGGATGGATGGATAAACATAAGAGGTCATACACGTGTAAAATCCCTTTGCCATTAATGCGGAGCAAAGAACTTTTAGAATAAAAGAGAGAGGGTTTCTGACCTACACAAATTAACTAACTTAAAAATAAAGTTAAAATATCATTATGCACAATTACGGCCATAAAGTTTCACATGACTGTTGGAAATTTGCCCAGAATCTCACCCATGAGTATACTGTCCCATTATACAGTGATAATAGTGAAGGAAAGAAACAAGAGCCCAAAGATGCAGTAATTGGTGTAACTGTCAATTTTCTAAATCAACCGTCACTCCACAAAACACCACTCTTAGAACAACAAGCTGTTTGGAAGCATTGCAAGACAAGCCCATCTCACAAAATGCAGCATTGAAGCACCATTAGAATTACAATTGGCAGTGTGTGTTGTAGTCAACTCAATCAAACTTTTTGGTCACACACACACTGCCAGCATGTACAAAAAGAAAAGGCACCTGATACCCAATGTAAAATATGGTAGTGGATCACTGATGCCTTGTACCAGGATATTTTGGACCAAAAACATGTCTGCCTCTGCTAGGCGGTGCAGAGCTTTCAATATGATGATGAGATAAACATGCATCAAAATCAACACAGAAATGGAGAAAGAAATAATGTTTAGCAGACCGTCTCAATCACCAAATTTGACCCCTACTGAAAACAATTGAGGAGAACTACACATGCACAAAGCTAAGATTATAAAGGAGATTAATACAATCTGCATAAAGGATTGGACCAAAATCCCTCTTTAGGGCTTTCCGACCTTGTTCAACATTACAGAAATTGACTCTGTAGAATAACTTTCTCCAGAATAGTCATCTTAAAATGATATAATAAAACCAAAAACTGATTTATTAACACACATAATTTATTTACAAGGTCGTAAGATTCCTAGATAGCGCCACAACTGATTTATTATCCTAACAACTACTACATTTGCAATAACAAATCAGACAAATATATCAACTACAGCAAATGTTTAAATTTAACATTTTAATTTCTTGGGTATTAAAATCCAGCAGGTATGTAATGCAAAATTGAGCTTTGGCTGATGCACCTGGTGCTGGCAAATTTCCTAGATGACAACTACAACAACTAATACCACACCACTACTACAAGTACAACTACTACTGCTTCTACTACTAAATCGCATGCCTCCAACAGACAAGTTAATGGTGCCCTAGGTGAACTTTCTGATGTGTGGTACTGACAACCTGCATCCATTTTTCTTCACTACTATCGATGGGTTAAGCTTCATGATCCAACAGATGTTCTAGATGTGAGAGGAGAATTATTGTGAAGTCTATACCTGAGTCAGTGCTGATGCTGCTGCTCTCTCCATTTGCTGATGCTGATTTAGACTCGGACACTACAAATACATGTGGGGGGGAAAAGCAGTTAACAATAATGCACAATCAAACATTTTACAGCATTTTAAACTTGTGTTAAACACCTTTAGGATTATGTGTGTATGATGATAAGTGTCTAATCACATTAATCATCAGCATTATCCACCTTATTTTCACTACTCTTACCACCTGAGGTAAATGTGGATCTTGTGGAATTCAAACATTAAATAATTACTGGATAATTAAAGTAATTCTGTTGGCTACATATTCCATATTTTTTAGTCATTCAGACCATGTATTCTGTGCACAGTGTGTGAGCTTGTTTCACTGTTTTGACAAAATGAGGAGCAAGTGTATTGCAGACATAGAAGGTATCTGATCGCAAATTAAATTGATGAGGCTTATATCCGTATGCTATGAGACGTAACTGTGTAGAAATGATCAAATCATGACTTTCACTATGTGACTAACTCTCTTAGATAGCAAGGTTTTAGAACTTTTAAGAGAGACTACATGTCCATTAACCGTGCGGTTGGTGGTTCGAATCCCGGCCCGGGTGATCCCATGCCGAAGTGTCCTTGGGCAAGACACTGAACCCTAAGTTGCCTCCGATGGCAAGTTAGCGCCTTGCATGGCAGCTCTGCTACCATTGGTGTGTGTGCGTGTGTGAATGGGTGAATGAGACACAGTGTAAAGCGCTTTGGATCCAAGTGCCTTGGATAAAAAAGCGCTATATAAGTGCGCCATTTATTTACCATTTATTGGCTCTTAATCTTTGATTTTTTCAGAAAGCCTGGGAATGATCATAAAGTAACTAAAAATTGTTCATGTCATTTTGGTGAAATTTTTGTTTTCTTACGGTGGTTATGTAAAAATTTGATATAGCTTCAAGTGGTCATTAATGGGCCCAAGCACCATGGGTACAGCAGTACTTTTTTCATAAGCGAATGTTGGCATGTAGATGTTATGTTATGTCATGTCACTGAACATACATCAACTTAATGCCACATCATATGGCATACAGTGGAATTACACAACATTTCTCGAAGGTATTTCTGTATGAACCTGATAAACCTGTTAGAGTCAACAATCTAATAATTGAATTACTGAAACCATTTTATTCTACTTGAGCAGCAGGTTTCATTGCATGATGTGCAGTGTAATTATGTAAACACATTGTGTTTGAGTTTTATGTGTTAATTGCCCTGTCATGTCAACACATTTTTAAGGTGTTCCATCCTAATGTGGCCTCTAAAACCAGAATGCAAATGCTGCATTTGGAAGACAGACAGATTTTCTTGTGGATTTGTGACCCATGCAGAAAAAAAAAAATACATAATTAAACATGGTTCATGAAAGTTAATGATTTAAAAAATGTATATTAAGATAGCTCAGGCTCGAGCTGCATTTAATGAGGTCTGGCGTCAACTTCGGAGGGCGCTCGATGAGAATCAGTAGACTGTGGTCAGTCAATGTTAAAATGAATTAATAACGTTTAATAAGTTAAGAAATCTTACTGTAATCTTCAGAATTTATTTCATGTGTTAATGTTAATTTGAGTGTTTTCTGTTTATAAGGCCACGTACTATGAAACAACTTTTTGAAATTGAGAGAATAAAGTTTTTATTTGCATTTATTTCAGAATTATTTTAAATTAATCATTATTAATTTAAAAGAAGGTATAAAAGGCAGAACTATCGTTAACGGACGAAATCTCTCTGAATAAGCGGTTACCGATATCGGCTGAGAAATTTAGTATCGGTGCATCTCCATTAGTTACTATTCGTACACTTTTTTCATCCACTTATTATTTTAAGGTGTAAATTAAAACGCAGCAATATGTGGTGACCACAGTGTAATTTATGCAAAAGTTTTATCTGTGTGGAAATATATGTACTGTAGGCCTACATTTGCAAAATACACAGGTCCCCAATGCCACAAGCTACTCATCATACAACAGTCGGCGCTACTTTTTTTTTTCTTCCAATAACAATTTTTATTGATTCTCATACATTTTTCAGAGTACAATAAAGATATATCAATACAGAATCAACATTATTTACCCCGATAACAGCCCCTCTCACCCCACCCAGGAAAGTTTACATTTGATTAATTTACTTATGGTTCATGTACATGTGATTTAATTACACATGATTCATTTTCATAAATCCATACAGAATCAAACTTTTAACCCCAGTAACATACCCCCCAAGCAAGATTTATATGCGATTCATTTATATATGATTCATTTATATGTAGTTTTACATGTGGTTCATTTACACATGATTCATTTTCATCCCCCCCTCACCTCGGCACATGATGGCTACTCTAACTATTACTGGTTGTATAACTACTATAAAACTCAACTACAGGCATAAGACTCAAGGGCAATATAACCTATGATCTTTAATACAACGGTGAGTCTCCTAAATACTATCGAGTTTTTAAAAGTTTCAAATATATAAAATATATATAAACCTTAGATCTCTTAACAGGATTACCCATACCTATGACGTTCCCACTGATAAATCTTAAAAGGCGTGCCTGTCCCAGCCAAGCTAGGATCAATATTACTACTAACCATCTAATAAAGTAAACCATAGGGATATAAATAGTCAATTAGAGCCAGAGTGATTTCCCCTCCCCCTAAAAAAAACCCTTAAAACATAAAAACACCTAAAGTCTCCATAACCCAAAGGAGACAGCAGTGTATCCCTCTATAACCAAAAGTTGTCCACACTGAGACAAACTCTCGGAAAGAACGCTGAACTAAGCAACCCTTACCAAAACTAAAGATTTCAGTAAGAGAAATCACCTACTGACTTCAAATCTGATAAACAGTCTGCGCACAATAAAAGATATGTCCTTAACTTTAAAAGAAAAAAAAAAAAAAGCGCCGCTGGGCAGGGGATACAATTCATCCTGATATCAAAAGTTTAACATATTCTCCTGCTTCCTCCGCTGAAATAAAGTCCTTCTGGACACCGTTATATGTAATGCAAAGCCGAGCTGGGTGAAGTATTCCATACCGAGCGCCCTCAACATCACGAAGTTGACGCCGGACCTCATTAAATGCAGTTCAAGCCCGAGCTATCTTAGGTGTATAATCAGGAAAAATGGTAATAATCAAATTCCTCACTTTAATCTGCTGGAGCTCTCTCGCACGGTGTAAAATATCTACACATTCATTATAATAGTGAAATCTGCACACAATTGCTTGTGGTCGTTCATCAGGCTTGGGCTTCGGCTAAAGGGTCCGGTGGGACAGGTCTAACGGCTCCTTCTCCAGACCAAACGCCTCTTTTAACAAGGCCACTACAGCAGCAATTGTACATGTATCAGAACCTTCTGGAACTCCCATTATTCGAACGTTATTGAGCCACGACCTCGTCTCCAAATCCTCACATTTATTCTGTAATTGAGTCACGGTCGCAGTGAGAGACTCGATGGTAGACTTCATGTGTGCTATGTCATGTGT
>JAFFST010050212.1:0-19864 GCA_022414735.1 Noturus placidus | reverse complement strand
CAGAAGTAAGTTTATTAACCCTAGCAGTGTGCTTTTTATTACGGAGTGCGGAGTAAGAAATAATCTGGCATCTGATATAGGATTGTAGTCTCCCATAACAATGAATAAGAGATGGAGTCATTCTGATTGAAGAATCGAAAGTCATCAATAGAAGTGGAAATGAACTCACAAAATTCACTGTCTGCCAGAAAAAGAGAATTAAATCTCCAAGGCGGTGTGCTGCGTTTATAAATAGAAAGATGAATATCTAATTGTAGAGGCGCGTGAACAGAAATTACAATACCCATGTCACGTCTCCGCGACGGCGGAGAAGGAGGCTGGATGCAATTGCAGTATGAACAGTTCTTTATTAACAAAAGTGTCACACAGTGTAATCCACAACGTCAATCCAAATTGAAATTCCAATAGAGATTATCCAGAGACAGGCGAGGGTCAGGCGATCATGCAGACAGACTTAAACAGGGCTAGGCAGAAGACGAGGTGTTGTCACGGAAAAACGGGTTTGGTACACTATTCACAAAACGGGATGTCCAGGAAAGCTAATAGCTAACTGCTATGGCACAGAAACACGCAGACGGAGGTACTAGACGGGTTAGCGGAGGAACCCGTCTAGACCATACTAACTTGGACCAAAACAAACACGGGACTTGGAACCTGGAACCTGAAACCTTAGACCAGACTGGTCTAAACAAGTATACTAAACATACCCGACGACAGAAGCAGAGACATACATACATTCATTGATACATCCATTCAATATTCCGCCCCGAGTGCTCGCAGTTGCGTGGTATAAATACACGCTGAATCATTGCGTGAGATTACTAACAGCTGCGGGCACTTGGGGCACGTGGCAGCTAAACACATGCGTAAACCAGGGAGGAGACATGACAAACAAATGTAAACAAAAGTCCACGTGTGTGCAACTGTCAAAGAAGTCCGCTACTGAGCTGAGCAAATGCAGCGCGCATGCATGGCGCATGCGCACTGCTTCCGAGGAAAAACAGAACCGGCCAAGGTGCAGTGCCGCACTTGGCCAGCAGGGGGAATCATGACAACCCAATTACTGGGTCAAAAACTCAGTTTAAATCTCCCCCGAAAATCAACAGGTGTGTATCTAAGAAAGGGAAATTGCTCAAGAATCTATTAGCAAATTCCACATCATCAGAGTTTGGAGCGTTTACATTTATCAACAACACCTGTCCTTGCACTAGAGTACCAGCCTCTATAATATATCTACCATTCACATCCACAATAACGTTAGTGGAGGAAAACTGTGACCTTTTTTTTTAATTAAAATAGCGACCCCTCTTGCCTTCGAATTAAAGTTTGAGTGGAAGACTAGACTCATCCAAGGGCATTGTAACCTACGATGATCTTTAATACAATGGTGAGTCTCCTGTAAAAATACTATATCTTAGTTTAAACGTTTCAAATATATAAAAACCTTAGATCTCTTAACAGGATTACCCATACCTATGACGTTCCAACTAATAAATCTTAAAAGGCGTGCCTGTCCTAGCCGTGCTGGGATCAATATTACTACTAACCATCTAAATAAAGTAAACCACAGGGATATAAATAGCCAATTAGAGCTGAAGTGATTCCCCCTCCCCCTAACAATTCCCCAAACACACAGACAGCCAAAGTCTCCATAACCCAAAGGAGACAGCAGTGTATCCCTCAAGAACCAAAAGATATCCACAATGTGAAATACAGCACAATGAGACAACCACTCGGAGAGAACTCTAAACTAACCAACACCCTTACCAAAACAAAAGATTTCCAGTAAGAGAAAAAGTCACTAATGACTTAAAAGCTGATAAACAGACTGCGCACAATAACATGTCCTTAACTTTTAAAGAATTATAACAAATAACTTAACAATGTAGCACGTAAAGCTGAGGAAAAGACACTAATAAAGTTAAATAAACAATAACTCTAATAAAGTCAGAGCATCAAGACAGGGAGGCACATTAATGCAGAAGTAGATTTAAGAGGAGTGAGTCCACAAAATCTAGGTGAAGTAATGCAACGACAATATCGTCAATAAAAATCCTAATTCTGTAGAGCTGGAAGGCCGAGTGCAAGAAAAATAAAAATAAAAGAAGAGTGAAAAGACCCCACTATATAGATGATACAGCCCCTGATGTTAATTGGAACTAACACCCTGGATGTATTGTATGAAGCCTATGCTGGAATCACTGCAGAGGTGCAACCATCAACATCACATGGCTACAAAGCAGTACTGAAAGTTCTTGAACTGAGACATCATCAAGAAAGATATGGTAGTACTGGATGGGTTATAATGCATGAAAAAAATTCCCGCCTTGTTCTGGCTGGTCAGACGGTGGTGGTAGATGGTTCTGTTTCTGCACCTGGACTGCTGTCAGAGAAAACTGCTGTGCTTGAACATCCGTCCACATCATCTTTGCTGAGTGGTTTACTTGTGAATACCTGTCTCATTGACATACCAGCTAAAGCATTCCGTAAGATTCCAGTAGTACTTACCAATTAAACTGATCACGGTGTCATGTGAAATGCCTCAGAAATGTGTCATCGGGGAAGTCAGTACCATCCAGAGAGTTCTTTCACACAAACAGAGTGTGAATACAAAGAAACCCAGCACTATTTTTAAGTCTACCTTGAGCTTCAACTTTGACGGTTCTCCAATTGATGTGGAGTTAAAGGAAATAATTGTGCAACAGATAGCATACCAGAGGTCTTTGCACAGAATGACCTTGACTTCGGGAGAACTGATAAAGTGAAACTTTACGATGGGACACCTTTCAAACACAGAGCTAGACCTATCCATCCTAACGACCTGGAAGCAGTCCTTAAGCACCTGCTAGAGCTGCAACAAGCAGGAGTCATTTGTGAGTCTTCTTCACACTTTTCTTCACCTATTTTTTTAGTGAATAAGAGGAATGGGGATGGTCATCACACATTAATTACAGGAAACTTAACCTCAAGACTATTAAGGATGCTTATGCACTCCCAAATGTGGAAGAGACATTTTCTACTTTGAATGAATCCAAATGGTTTTCAGTCCTTGATCTAAAGTCCGGATATTACCAGATTGAGGTTGACGAATCAGATAAACCCAAGACCGCTTTGGTCTGGTCTATGGGCTTTTGGGAGTTTTATCATATGCCACAAGGTATACAAATACTCCGAGCACCTTCCAGAGGCTTATGGAAAAGTGTATTGGGGACATGAATCTTAAGGAGGTCATTGTGTTCCTTGATGATATTATTGTGTTCTCCAAGACGCTTGAAGAGCATGAAGCTAGGCTACTGAAGGTTTTGAACCATCTGAAAGAGTAAGGGCTGAAACTTTCACCAGAGAAATGTGTATTTTTTAAAATTCTTTAGTACTTAGGCTATATTGTGTCGAAGAATGGAGTAGAGACAGACACTGACAAAGTGGAAGCTCTAAACACTTGGCCAGTACCTCGAGACCTAAAATCACTGAGGATTTTCCTTGGTACATCTGGATACTGTAGACATTTTATCAAAGACTATTCTAGCATTGTGAAACCTCTTACTGACCTTACCACAGAGTATCCGCCACTGCGCAAGAGTAATAAAATTAAGGCAAAACCTCAGAACTACCATGGTACCAAGAAACCCTTCGGTGAGCTTTGGACACCTGAATGTGAGTGCGCATTTAAGGCAATCATAGAGAAGCTCACTACTGCTCCCGTAATGGGCTTTGCTGACCCTAAGTTGTTGTCCACTCTGCATACTGACACCAGTAAAACAGGGTTAGGGGAAGCGCTATATCAGGAAAAGCAAGTTCAAATGCAAGTACTTGCTTATGCTAATAGAGGGTTATCTAGGAGTGAGTCACGGTACCCAGCGAACAAACTAGAGTTCCTTGCCTTGAAGTGGGCCGTGACTGAGAAATTCAGTGACTCCTTGTACGGGACTCAGTTCACTGTTGTCACTGACAGTAACTCGCTGACATACACCTTGACCACAGCAAAAATGGATGCTATGAGTTACCGGTGGCTGGCGGCCCTATCCACTTTCAACTTTGACTTCAGTATGGACCAAGTTAAACTCCGATGCAGATCTTCTTTCTAGGTGACCACATGGAGGGCTGAGCACAGACATTATATCCCAGAAGGAGAATTTGCACAAATTCACTTGAGTGAGTTATTATCCTGCCTTGACCCAGATATCATGAGTGCCATCTGTGAGAAACATATAGTTCGTAAACCAGCAGATACTGACTCAGGTAGCAAGGATGTTTTGACACTGGTGCAGTCAAAAGCAATTTCTGCAGAAGCTTTACCTTCTGCGTTTGTGAATGAAGATCAGGGTGATGGTTTACCAATAGTTCCCTTCATATCCGCAAAGCAAATTGGAGATCAACTATAAAGTATATAGTATTAGCTGAGCTTGAAACTGGTGAGAGGTTACCTTCTACTGTCCGAACAGAGATTATTGACATCCATTTACTACTCAGAGAGTTGAGTTACCTAGAACTCTACAGAACCCGTCACGAAGGTGCCCAAAGGACTTACCAACTCGTTCTTCCCGAGATGTCTAGGCTTATCGTTTTGCAAAATCTGCATGATGACATGAGTCATCTTGGTACTGATTGTACTCTTGATCTTATCAGAACTCGGTTCTCTTGGCCGAGAATAGCTGCAGATGTGGATAGACACATAAATACTTGTGATAGGAGTGTTAGGAGAAAAACAGTTCTGGAGCGAGTGTCTCCATTGGTGAATATCAAGACTACTTGACCGCTTGAACTTATGTGCATGGACTTCTTGTCCATTGAACTGGATAAAAGTAACACCAAAGATGTGCTTGTCTTGACCGATCATTTCACTAAGTATGCTATTGCTGTGCCAACATCAAACCAGAAAGCCCAAACTGTTGCAAAGTGTTTATGGGACAACTTCCTAGTGCATTATAAAATTTTAGAACGATTGCACAGTGCCCTAGGCCCTGACCTTGAATCTCATGTCATCAAAGAGTTGTGTAAGATGATGGGTATCCGCAAAGTTCGTACCATACCTTACCATCCCAGTGGTAACATGGTAGAATCTTTCAACCGAACCCTTCTGAGCATGCTCAGGACATTAACAGCAGAAGACAAGACACAGTGGCATAAATTTGTCAAACCTTTGGTGCATGCATATAACTCCATGAGGAATGATGGGACAGGGTATCCATGTAGTAGTGAAGCAAGCTGGGAGTCTCCCTGTGTACAATATACCACCATAAACTAAGGAAGGACCTTTGAGAACAGTCCATCGTGACCTTCTTTTACCATGGGGTTTTCTTTCGGTCTATGCAGAGGTGGCCTGGCGGGTGCAGCCAACACCATGAAAACCCAGGACCAGGCAGTCTGTAGATCCTGATACTGAGGAGGATACCTTTGCCTTTTCTGATGCAGACTATGAAAACTTTTTTAGTTGAGTCCCCAGGTCCCCAGGCCCATCTATATGAGAGACATTCTAAGCTGTATGAAGTTCCAAGCCATAGGCATGATACTAATGATCACCCACATGTCGATGAGTTGGCGGGTGAAGTTGCCGTGCCTGTTGACCAACCAGTGATTGATACTGATTTACCAGCGGATACAATTGACCTGCCTGTTGGGGATACCCCATTAGAGCTTACGCCAGTGAATGATGAGAGTCATGATGTTGCTGCTCTGGTAAGCAGAGCGGATGAATTGCCGGATTTGGACCTTATGTCAGGGTCTGGAGGTGACTTACTTGTCCCTGGGAGTGAGCTTGTACTGAAAAAGTTGGCCGAACATGTGTTAGAGCATTGCACTGATGCTAGAAAAGCAGGGCAGGTTGAACCAGATGGAATAGATGTTCTCCGGCGATCAGAAAGACACAGAGTTCCCCCTGGGAAACTACAGTACACTCTGCCGGGAGGGTGTTATATTTTATAACAGACATGAAATAAAACATGAGGGAGACCAAGTATGCAATTTTATTGAGAATTCACTGGGCTGATGGGATGGTACTCTGTGGGTGAGGTAGAGTAAAAGGGGGAAAACTGGGGGTAAAAGGGGTACGTCCTGGGAACATGTGATAGCCAGCTGAGGTGTATGAAGTGGAATATTCAGGGCTGGCAGGTGAAAAAGGGTCAGAAAAGGCCATGTCATCATCTGTCTGATAGTTTGAGGAAGGGACAGCAAGTAGAGGGTCTGTCTGTGTAGAGGCATCCACACACACCTTTGCTGGGCTGATTCTATGTCTGAGCGGTGGGGGGAACCCTGCTTTTCCAGAGGGGGTATAAAGAACTTCAATCAGCATAGTGAGGTCGGCAGTGAGATGTACAAGTCGATAGCGAGTGTTTAGATCCAAATCCAGCCCCTCCAGTAAAGGAGATAAGAAAGACTGACACTCACCTGAGCCACATAGGAGAGAAGGAACTGTATTAGATTTGGGCTTCACACATTAGATTTAACATTTAGATTTATTTTCTTATTGCCTTGTGTGTATGCAGTAAACTATTGTAAAGTAAAGAGGTAAAGTACATGCAAGAATTATAAAGCAGAAATGCAGATAGAAAAAGAAACTTACTCATAATGTGTGTGAAGATGTGGAGAATCCTTTCTCGCGATACACCAGTCAGGAATGACTCAGAAAAAGGCCCGGTTATTTTTTTAGAATGAAACAAGACGGGCCGATTATATTGTGGCTGAGCTGTACCTGTGAGATTACTGTCTCTGGGAACGGCTAGGGCTGTGAGATAACTCTATCTGGGAACGGCTACGGCTGCGAGATAACTGTCCCTGGGAACGGCGGGGGCCTTGAGATAACTGTCCCTGGGAACAGCTAACCCCGTGAGAAAAGGGTCTCTAAAAATTAATGATTCACGTACATAAAGGTGTCCAGGGAACGTTAACTCTAAACATATTGGTGTTTGGGTTTAGAGAAGTGTATAAGTAGGAGAGCTTCAGCTCCGGGTGTTTAGATCGCTTTTTGGGACGTCTCAAACTGTGTGGATCTCGTGTGGTGGAACAATAAACTTGGACCTTGCTTTTCCTTGCTCTCTTGTTCTGTGTGGTACTTTACTTTTCAAATATACTTGATTTTGTAATAACTTATCATTGTAAATGCATAGTGGACTGAATTTTGGCCCAGAAGGGCCTTTGTTAGCTATTGTGCAGTATCTGTTCCATGGCTTGAGTTAAGCTTTCACTGATGCGCTACAAGAGACTAGTGTTACTGAACCCTATTTGGGACTGCTGCATTTTAGTCCTCGAGCTCCTAGCTTTGCTTCGAGCTCCAGTGCTTTGCGTGAGGGGAAATCATGACATTAACATGATGCTAAATGGCACAACAGAGGTTGTTGGGGACATTAAACCTCATCACACCGAACGGGAAAAAAAATTTTGCACATAAACTTGGGGCTCTACAGTGCGACATTTTCATTCGGATTTGCGACTGCAAAGTATTTTGTGCAACTGTTTATAAATATTTATTGTACCGGTGCGAGTGACCAGTTCGGAGTTGTATAATACAATCGGAATAAAAACTACAGGAAGTCCAAAATACATCTACACCGTGCAACAGTTCCTTTCACACTGCTTTTCATCTCCTCAGTCAACCGAACAAGTGTGGAAATACTGCAGATAAGCCTTTATGATGACAATTAACTCTGTACATCATCTTCTTCTCACAACTTCCCAATCTCACAACCGCCATCTTTTATTGATCCCGCAAAATGACCTAAAATTGCACCTTCTCATGTAGACACAGCGGCTTCGCACGGAGTAAATTAATAATAATGCTACAAGGCTGGGTTTAATTCAAACTTTTTTTATTAAAAAAATTCCTCACCAATCATAATCAACAGAAGCAACTGTTCCATCTATGAACATACAGTATGCTGCAGCTCTTCATTCACTAACTCTAATTTACATTTAAACTCACAGTTGCCAGATATCACTAGAAAAGTCAACTTCAGTTTCCATGTTTTGATTTAATCCCCCCAAAACACAATATTATCAACAGACCATGTACTGGTGAACCAATCTAAAACTGATAAACAAACAAAAATATAACTACTAAAATGTAAAGACAGAAAATGTGCTTAGTTATAAATAAATCATTTAATATAAAAAAGATATTATAATAACTTAATAAAATATAAATTAGAAATTAAATAATGTTTAATTACTATGGGTAGCATTTGACATTAAGCTTAGTTTGCTATTTCCTTATAAGGCTATTAACCTTTTTCAAAATTTTCAAATGTAACTGAGCATATACTTTGCAATGGCTGAGAGTGTGAGAGTCTCTAAGCAGTGTGGTGTCATTGATATTGTAATTGGGAACAGGTGTGAGATTAGTTTCCAAGAGAAGGTGACATGACAATGTGTAGCTTTGGGAGTTGTCACCCATGTTTGCAGTTTGTGGTGCATTCTGGGAAATGGAGTAGCTGGTTTGCCGTGACTTCTCCTGAAGCACCAAAGAAACACTCCCTCTCCCAGCGGTCCTGGCCTTCTGTGCAAAATGTTCACACAGCCACTCAGGTCCCAAATGCTGGCATTGTCGAATAAGTAGCAGGTTCTATGAGGAGCCGAGGATCAGACATGAGGCTGAGGCTGGTTCACCAATATCATTAGGCAAGACCCAGCCTTGGAAAGTTGTGTTGTCAGCTTTAGACAGGGGCTTAACTTGGTGGGCCATCTCGTCTGCCTTTCTTGAGTGTGGAGCGATGTCCTCCGTGGAGCATGGAGGCAGAACGACATCCTCAGCAGAGTAGGATGGCAGAGCGATGTCCTCAGCAGACCAGGAAGGGAGAGAGATCTCCTCAGCTGCGTGGGAAAGTGGAGCAATGTCCGTATAAAAGCCTGGCGTAGTGACATCAGAGGAAGAGTAGGGAAGCAAAACAGAGTTCTTAGCTGCACCGGGAGGCGGAGAAATTTCATCAGCTGAATAAAGAGGCTGAGTGGCATCCTCAGGTGTATAGGGGTGCTGAGCGGAATCCTCAGTTGAGCAAGGAGGCTGATTATTGTTCTCTGTTGACTCTGCAGACTGAACTTGGTTGGCTGTTTCAGCAGACTCAGGTGAAAACAGAGCCTGGTTTGCCATGTCAGCAGCCTCAGGTGTACGCAGAGCTTGGTTGGCCGTGTTGTCAGTCTCAAGCATGAGCATACCTTGATTGGTCGTGACGTCGGCTTCAGGCATGAGGAGATCTTGGTTGGCTATGTCAGCAGACCGTGGTGTAAGCAGAGCTTTGTTGGCAATGATGTTGCCTTCAGACAGGTACCTGGCTTGGGAGGCCGTCTCATCACCCTCAGGCAGGTACCTGGCTTGGGAGGCCGTCTTGTTGCCCTCAGACAGGTACCTGGTTTGGGAGGACGTCTAGTTTCACTCAGGCAGGTACCTGGTTTGAGAGGCCGTCTTGCCGTCGTGCTGGAGCTCTGGAGATGAGACCACTTCATGGGTCTGAAAAATATAAGGATATCTTAGATATTAAGGATATCTTAAATATATAATTTGTTGGTCAAATGCTGATTTATTTTGTGAAATAAACTTAAATAATACTGTAGATGTAAATTTTAGACAAAATTAATTGTTGAATTTTTAGCCATTTTTTGTCCAACTCAATCACTTAATTGATATTCAGAGAGTTTTTTAAGGTAGTATATCTTTTTATTATTGTGATATTTACAAAGTAGAGTGTGGTTTCAGCACAAATGCATTTAGTTAGCATGTGAGTAGAGAAAAGTTAAGATGGTTAAGTATGCATGGGAAAAACCTTGGGAGGAATTATGGTCTAGACTCATCTGGGGAAGCTCATCTCCTTAGGCTGCTCACATTTAACAAATTTATACAAGCAAACACATGATCTGTATTCACACTGCGTTATTAAAAAAAAAAACAAAAAAAAACTGCATGACACCAGCTTCAACAGAAAGAAATTATTGGAATAATGTGAAGTTTTTTTGTTTGTTTGTTTGTTTGATTGATTGTTTGTTTGTTTTATCCAAAAAATGTATATTATTTTATAATAACATATTTCCTTTTTTGTTCGTTTTGGAGCTTGGCGGTATAAAGCCCATTTTGGTTGTCCGTCTGTAAATTTAATCATCAGCGTTTGTGTGAACTGTTCACATGCAGCTGGGGTCATATTTATGCAGAAATATAGAAAATACTGAAGGGTTCACTTTATGCCCAGTGGTTGTGCAATGGCTCTGATAGATTTTCCATCTTTTATTTATCTTGCTTTTCTCCAACAGATAGCTCTCTGGTGCTCATGTTGATTTATCCTTTCTAACAACATATGCAGTCTTCACAGATGAAACCCAAGGCCAAGAGTAGACATTCAGAGCTATAAACAGATTAAACAAAGAAACTAACAGGGCACACTTGGGAAACAAGAAACCTTGAGCTAGATGAGCTACAACAGCAGAAGACCACATCAGGTTCCACTGCTGTCAGCCAAGAAGAGGAATCTGAGGCTCTTGACAGTTTCTGAAATATTCAAACCAGCCCATCTGGCATCAACAACCATGCCATATCAAGTCAGAGATCACACTCCCCCCCATAAACATTAACTGAATGCTCCTGACCTGTATCTGCAATCTGCATTGATTTGTTGCCACATGACTGGATGATTAGATAAAGGCATGAATATGCAGATGTTCTTAATAAAAAGAGTGAGTGTATATACTAGGATCTGTTGAAACTGTTTCAGAAGATTAGTGTAAAAAGCAGGTATGTGATATACAGTGGTGCTAGAAGTTGTATTGAATGTTCAATATTTCTGCATACATACGTAGAAACATCTTATTTTCACACAAGTACTAAATGTAGATAAAGAGAACCCAATTAAACAAATGAGACAAACATTATACTTGGTCATTTATTTATTGAGGAAAATGATCCAATGCTGCATGTCAGTGAGTGGCAAATATATATGAACCTTTGCTTGCAGGTATCTGGTGTAACCCCCTTGTGCAGCAATAACTACATCTAAACATTTCTGGCAACTATTGATCAGTCCTGCACAGCTTGGAGCAACTTCCTCAGTACAGAATAGCTTCAACTCTGGGATGTTTGTGGGTTTCCTCACATGAACTGCTTGCTTTCAGGTCCTTCCACAACATTTATATAAAGTCAGGACTTAATCTATTGGATTAAGGCCAATACAAAATATCATTAACATTAACATTTCATTCTTCTTTAACTATTTTTGGTAAAATGACTTGTATGCTTAAGGTATTTGTCTTTCCGCATGTACCACTTTGTCTTGAAATTCAGTTTACAGACAAATGTCCTGACATTTTATTTCAGAATTTGTAGATATAATTCAGAATTCATTGTTCCAACAGTGATTGTAAGCCATCCTGGCCCAGATGCAGCAAAACCAGCCCAAACTACTGCCATTTTTTACAGATGGGATAAGGTTCTTATGCTGGAATGGTCTGTTTTCCTTTTTCCAAACATATCACTTCTCATGTAAACCAAAAAGTTTTATTTTGCTCTCCTTCATCCACAAAATGTTTTTTCCAATAGCCTTCTGTGATCTTTGAATAGTCTATGTAATCTTTGAACTGCAAATGGGCAGCAATATTCTTTTTGGAGAGCAGTGGCTTTCTCCTAGCAACCCTGCCATGCACACCATTGTTGTTCAGTGTTCTCCTGATGGTGGACTTGTGAACATTAATATTAGCCAATGTGAGAGAGGCCTTTAGTTAGTTAGAAGTTAGCCTGGGTTCCTTTGTGACCTCACAGACTATTACACATCTTGCTCTTGGAGTGATCTTTGTTGATCTCCACTCCTGGGAAGGGTCACACTGGTCTTGAATTTACTCCATTTGTACACAATCTGTTTGATTCTGGATTGGTGGAGTCCAAACTCTTTAGAGAAGGTTACGTAACCTTTTCCAGCCTGATGAGCATCAACAAATCTTTTTCTGACATCCTCAGAAATCTCATTTGTTCATGCCATGTTGCACTTCCACAAACTTTTGTTGTGAAGATCAGAGTTTGGTAGATCCCTATTGTTTAAATTAAACAGGATGCTTACTTACACCCAATTGTCATCCCTTTGATTGAAATCACCAGACTCTAATTTCACCTTCAAATTAACTACTAATCCTAGAGTTTCACATACTGATGTATAAGGTCATACTTATACAAACATATAGAAAATTCTAACAAACTTTCAAGCACCACTTTTCTATGCCAATGAATTCTACAGAGACACTGGATACAGGTGTGCACTTTGGCAAGAATCAGTTGCTTCCCTAAATACATTTTATGTACACTATCACTATCAGGATATATAGGTTGTCAATGTGGGGAAAAGCTTTCCTTAAATATCTACTTTTACTTGTACTTCTAGTTTACTTTAATGAATGATAAAAGCACTTATGGAAGGGCCATCTTGGCAGAAAGTTTAAACATAGTTGAATATAATACAGTGCCCTTCACTAATATTGGCACCCTTAGCAAACGACTTGGTAAACGATTGTGAAAAATTGTCTTTATTGTTGAACCTTCGATCTTTTGTTTAAAAAAAAATCACAAAAATACTATTCTCTCATGGATATCAAACAATTGCAAACACAACACAGGTTTATAAAAAAAATTGTTAAATATAGGTGTGCAATAATTATGAGTAGGAACAATAAATTGTTCAACCATGACTTCCAGGTTTCACAGGGGTATAAATATGTGGTAACACAGGCTAAATTCCCTTAGTCATTCATAACAATGGGTAAGACCAAGGAATATAGCTGTGATGTGCGGCAAAAAGTTGTTGAGCTTCACACTATGGAAAGTGGTTATAAGAAAATAGCATAAATATTGAAAATGCCCATTTCCACCATCTGGAGGTTCCAGTCAACTGCAAATGTTATGAATCAACATCAATCAAACAATCAATCTCAAACATCTTCAGTTTGCCAGCCACTACTGGTACTTCAAATGGGATTAGGTTTTATGGTCAGATAAAACCAAAATATAGCTTTTTGTTTATAAACACTAGAGGTGGTTTTGGCGCACATAGACAGGTAGCCATATGGAAAAGTACCTCATGCCTACAGTTAAATATGGCGGTGGCTCTTTAATGTTTTGGGGCTGTTTTTCTGGCAGAGAACCTGGACATTTTGTTAGAATACATGGCATCATAGACTCCATCAAATATTAACAGATATTAAATAAAAACCTGACTGCCTCTGCCAGAAAGCATAAAATGGGCCGTGGTTGGATCTTGGACAGTGATCCAAAACATACATCAAAATCAACACAAAATGGTTTACTGACCACAAAATCAAGGTCCTACCATGGCCATCCCAGTCCCCTCATTTGAAACCCATAGAAAACATGTAGGGTGAACTGAAGAGGAGAGTCCACCAGCAGACCTTAAATTTAAAGGATCTAGAGAGATTCTGTATGGAGGAATGGTCTCAGATCCCTTTCCATGTATTCTCCAACTTCACCAGGCATTATAGGAGAAGAGTCAGAGCTGTTATCTTGGCAAAAGGAAGTAGCACAAGGTATTGTCTAAAATGGTGCTAATAATTGTTGCACACTTATACTTAACAAAGAATTTTTTTGATGAACCTGTTTGCAATTGTTTGATATCCATAACAATAGAGTATTTTTGTGAATTTGTTTAACAGAAGATCAAAAGGTTAAATAATAAAGACAATTTTTTATAGCATTATTTATCAAGGGTGCCAATATTAGTGGAGGGCACTGTATTAATTTACACAATTTCTGTAGTTGAATTTGATCTGCTGTGTTTTTTTATGTTTACAACCCCACCCTCAGCCCCATGAACGAAAACCACAAAAATGTCGTAATGCTTTAAATGTTTTAATGTAACATATTGATGTGTTTCATACTTATTTAAGTAGAAATTAATATTAATGATACCATTTATTATTTACCATAATACTGCTGAGTACTACTGAGAGTGGCAAAATTCTAGCTTTGCTGACTTAGACTCTACATTAATGACATTAGTGAAATACCATTGCAGTGCACTTATTACAATTTTTAGTTTATAATACCTTTAAAGCCTTGCTGTATGTGTATAGAAAATTAACTCTTTGATGGGTCTGCAACCCGTCCCATGAAGATGAGGCAGTCAGTGCGGTGTTCATAGATGAAAAAGAGAAATGGCCGGTCCACAATGAAGCGTGTTTGTGTTGACAGAGGCATGAAACCAACATGGGTCAGTGCTGCTCCTTCAGTGCCCTCCTCATTTACTGTGATGGCACTCTGGTGCTTAAACTGAAAAAATGAGACAACAAATGGTAATTATGTAAAACTTGATCTTGATATTAATATACCCCAAATAGCCAAAGCTAATTTGACATAATTCTTACAGACAACAGGGTAGCTCAATATAGATATACAAATCTATTTAGGGTTTCCTTTTAGCACAAGATCTTGTCTTACCCAGTTGACAGAGACTTTCTCAGAAGCCAAAGGAGAGAAGTCACCCTTTTCTGTGAAGAGGTCTGTTAGACCCAATTGCTTCAAGTGGTTGATCAGATCATAGCTCTGCTCCAACTTAAACCGTGGGAACACCACCTCACGCGTTCTAACAGAAACACGATGTCGAAATTCTTGTCTTTTTCATAAATTTCTGAAGAATAAACTTTTACTTGTGGTAAAACAAATGCTTCTTTTCAATATGGTTTTGATGCCAGGAGTTAACTAAATGATGAATGGAATTCTGTTTTAAGATTCACTATCAATCAATAATATCTGTCTTAACCAGATCCACAGATGACAGTTTCATTGATACCATACCTGTTGGTCATATTGTTGAGCCACTTGTTAATGACAGTAGGTGAGACTTCTTGTTCAAGGATTTTCATACCAGAGATTTTCTGTGGTACAGCAATGAGCATGCTTATGTTGCCTTTGTAGGGAAGCTGTAGGACATCACAATTCAGTTCATGGTCAGCTGCAGCCAGGTAAGTACCCTTATTCTGCATCATGGGCACACGAACCTGGTGCTTCTCATTCACACGGAAGATACGGTAATGAGTCAGCTCCTCTGGAAACTTCTGCTCCCATGTCCCTGTATGTTAGATGAGAACTACACTTATTTCTTGGTTAGTTAGTCTTTTAAATGCAAGGCTTAGATTTTTAAACTTACTATTAATAACTGAAACAAAACCAATCATGTATACATTCTTATAATTAATTTACATCATGCTGTACTGTGATTGTTATGCCAAAAGCCCATTTAGAATTTTAATGAAAATGGCATCTATAGAAATTGTACTCTCTGATCTCATGCAGCTTTACACCCCGCCTCAGGCAATTGATTGGGGAAAGATGTTTGTGTCTGTTCTATCATTTTTTATTTATTTGTTTGTTTGTTTTTTCATTATTTTCATGCATAAGAGATTTTGGTGTTCACCTTTAAAGTACAGGTAGTTTAGAAGTATCACAATCATGTTGGGGTCAACACTTTTAAGTGGTTCCTTGATCAGCCCTTTGGTCATCTTCTGAATGCGCTTGTTGGCTTTCACAAGGAAAGCTGGGTCACTAAAATCCACAGATTGAGGCTCAGCAAAATAATATGTCTTTGCCTGACTACAAAAGCCCTCTGTCATGACAACAGTATGCTTGATGTAAAAGTCATTGACAGAATGCAAAGTGTAGCCAAAGTTTCGTCTGAAGAGTCGGTGTGTAAGTTTGCTGAAAAGCTTGTGCACAGTGGAATCATTATAGTGAATGCTCGCATTGACAAATTCAGCAAAGCCTAATGCTTGGTAGAGCTGCTTGTGTGTGGTAGAACCAACAGCAAGTGCAATCATTCCCATGGTAATGGAGATTCCAGCAGGTGCCAGCAGGACATTATCTGTTTGGTTCACTTGGCTGCGGAGGCTTCTATAGAGACGAAATCCAAAAAAGGCATTGACCACATTAATGCGCTGCAGCCGTGTTCGACCATGAAAGAGTCTCAAGAGACATGCTCGGCACACTTTCTGGTCAGAAAGCTCTGAGACAAAGTCAAGGTCTGGCTCAGGTGTGGTGATTTCATCTATTGCATCACCTTCAGTGTAGTCATCATCTCCTTCTGCCAATATCTTATCAAAATCAATGTAATCGTCCTCTTCCAAGCCTTCTAGTGGCAAATCTTTGGTGACCGTGTTGTCCTGATGGAATTTTGGAGACACAGACTCCATCTGTAGGTTGTCACCACCACTTTGCTCGTTGAAGCTGAAGTGTGAACTGAGGTCCTTCACTCCACCCAAAGCTGGAGCATTTAGGAAAAAGTTTGTTGCTATGACTAAAAGAATCCACATCCTTTGGAAATGTTTTCTTGAATTGGAAAAGAAGAATAAAGGCAGTTTTTGCTTTTTCTTTCCTTTAAAAAAAAATAATAATAAAGCATGTAATTTAATAATCATAAAGCATATGTAATATTGTGTAAGCTTTTAGTAATTTTGTTTTACTTACCTGCTCTCTGTGTCTCTGAGAAGCATCAGTGTGTATTCTGTTTGTTTGAGAACAAATCCTCCTGATGGACTTTGAGGTTGGCTTGCAATGATCAAACAGTATCCAGTTCAAAGGGTACCTTTACTCTGATCCCAGTTTTAACTCTTTACACTGTTCAGAACTGTATCAGCTTAATTATTTGAGATTTGCTCCCGTGATCACTAAATATTGTGGCAGAAATCCCTGGTGTTGTACAAATATTGTTGGTATTATTTTTATGTCTACTGTACAGTTGACCTATTTGCCTTGCCTGCAAGTCTTATTAAATTTCTCATTAGATTGTTATGAAATGCACTTTATGGCCAAAAAAAAATTAACACCCCATTAAACATCCCATTCCAAAACCATGGGTAGTATTACATAGAGTTGCTCTCCCTTTGCTGCTCTAACAGCCTCCACCCTTCTGAGAAAACTTTCCACTAGATTTTAGAGTGTAGCTGTGCAGATTTGTGCCCATAGCATATGAAGACAAAAATTGTATGTTTTCAACTTTGTGGCAACAGTTTCAAGAAGAATCCTTATATGGGTGTTATGGTCAGGTGTCTACTTTCGGCCATATAGTGCATAACTGAATTGATTGAACTAAAAAAGTGCATTTCCTAAAGAAAATGCATAGTGATTGCAAAAAATCGTAAGCATAGTATCTACTCTAATGTGTAGTTTCTGTAATAAAATAAAACTAAAACTTTTAATTTTCAGCAACAGGACAAAAGACAGTGTTACGTCACCGCCGGCAGATGGCACTGCGGCGCGCAGACAAATGATTGAACTGGGTGAAGTGGACAAGTGACTTGTGTTTTGATTCGTTCTCTTCCTGCTTGAGTATTGGTTTATGTTAGAGGATGTCTTTAATTTGCCCCAGGTGTCCATGGTTTCATGTGATTGTGTTTGTCATTTAAACCCCTCGTGTTGCTGCGTACGTTGCGCAATATTATCAGAAAATGTCATGAGTTCTCATATATGTTTGAATGCAGTAGCAAATGCATGCTAACGGTCCTGTTTTCATGTCGAGTTCGTGTGCTTAGACTTTAGTCTTGTGTTTAATCTAGTAGTCTTGTTCAATAAAGACCGCGTTCCCTGTGTTTTGTTTGCTTGCTTTGTTAATAAACACCTTGCTCCTGCACCTTCCTGACTCCAACTTCCTAACTCCAAAGCCCTGTGTTTCGTTACAGAATATTGCGCCAAAAAATATGGAAGTAGCAGGAGAACATCGTGTTGGGAAATTTCTTCTCTACTGGGACTTCCCGACATCAGAAAAGTACTATGCCTGGCAGTGGAAGCAGCAGGAGGAGTACCAAACTGCGTTAAAGAGGCAGCAGAAGGAGTTGCGGTGGAAGCAGTGGGAGGACGAAGTAGGTCAGCTACTCCGCAACGTGGAGGAAGCGCTTCGCCCCCGTCCCATAGAGTGGAACAATGCTCCACCATGCTGTCCTGCTGAAGATCCAGTCACGCTACCTCCGGAACCTAAGGTGGCCCTAGAACTTTTTGGGGGAGGAGAGCGACAACAGCGCTCCAGCCTGAAGCCTACGTGGAGGTTTCAGCTGTGGACCTCCCACCTGAGGTCAACCTGAGGTTCCCTTTGTTTTGTTTGCTTGCATTGTTAATAAACACATTGCTTTTGCACCTATTACCTGACTTTAAAGCCCTGTGTTTCATTACAGACCAGCTTCACAGCAGCAACAACATGACGAACACGATAATTAGGCACGTGTAGTTTTTGAAGAATAAGGCTTTTCCCCTTTGGTTACATTAATTTACTAATTTATATGGTTAATCATTTATGGGGCTCCGAGCAGAAGTGGGTCTACACAGGTCTCGGTCACGCTGGCGCCGACATACCATGGACCTTGGGTGAGCCAGCAGCGGAAGGCGCGGGCCAGACCCCAGGCGAGGACCTCTCCTGCTACACCACCTCCGGTGTTCAAGATCCACACCAGGAACCGCTTCGCCCCTCTCTGTCAGACCAGACCAAACATTGTGATCATTGGGGACTCCATTGTGTGAAATGTCCGTGTCCATTCAACTAAGGGTAAGGTGCACACACATTATTTTTCTGGTGCTCGTGCCCTTGACGTCGCTGTGCAGGTACCGAGGATCCTGAAGGACAAGAGCATTGGAGCGGTCGTGCCGCACAAGGGGGGGAACGACATCAGGCTGCGGCAGACTGAGGTTCTAAAGAGGGACTTCACCAGCCTGATCAAGATGGTACCACAAAGATCATCGTCTCTGGACCTCTTCCCACTTACAGACATGGAGCTGAAAGGTTCAGTAGACTTCTCGCTTTAAATCACTGGTTAGTTTCCTGGTGTAATGAACAGAATCTGCTGTTTGTTAATAATTGGAATCTGTTCTTCGAGCGTCCTAGTTTTTTTTGTCCTGATGGCTTGCACCCCGATGGCCTGTCAGACAACATCTCCAAGATTCTACACACCATGTGACTACCTGCCGTAAGTACATCTTTCAACAATAACATTTATCAAAATCAATGTTCAATTAATAGTTCAGTATATTCTATACTGTGTCTGTCCCCTGAGCTATACAAATGCATAGAAAATTTCGGAAAGTTTGTTTTCTTAATTAACATAAAACATAGGTTAATTAACATTACCTAATTATCATAAAATTAGATCATACCGAATGCACATCCAGCGCCTTTGATCTGAAGCTAGGTTTATTAAATATTATCTCTTGCATCTAAGGCTCTTATTGTTAACGAAATCATTACTGATTGCGAATGTAGTTTAATGTGTTTAACAGAAACTTGGTTTAAACCAAACAGGTACACAGCATTAAATGAAGCCAGTCCTCCTGGATACAGTTATGCACATCAGCCTCGTTTAACTGGTAGAGGAGGAGGTGTTGGTCTTATCCATAGTCAAAATCTAGGCATCACAGAAAAACCTAGTCATAAATTCAACTGTTTTGAAATACTTTATACCAGTATAACTTATGTAGTCAAAAAAATGTCAATTCCTCTAATTATTATTTACAGACCCCCAGGGCCTTATACTGAATTCCTTAGTGAATTTGCAGGCTTGTGAATCTCAAACCTGGTTGTTTCTGTAGATAAAGATTAATCGATGATGATTTTAATATTAATTTTGATAACCCGGAAGACCCTCTGAGAACGTCTGTTTTGTCCATCTTAGATTCAGTAGGGGTTGTAATCAGAACGTAAACGGACCTACTCATAATGGTGGTCATACTCTTGACCTCATACTAACATACTGATTAAACATAGAAAATATTGAATTTTTTCCACAGTCGTAAGTTGTCTCAGACCATTATCTTATCTTGTTCATAATACGTATTGATCATAATATTTGCACCTCACCACACTACCGCGTAAAACGTACTTTCAAGTCAGCTACTTCACCGAGCTTCATCAATAACCTC
>JAFFST010050205.1:43539-79288 GCA_022414735.1 Noturus placidus | reverse complement strand
TATTAGTGATACAGGCTGTAAATTCAGTCTTTATGGCCTGAAGCTCGGTCTTAATAAAAGTTAGGTTTTCACCTAAAGCTGCCTGAAGCTCAGCTCTGAAAATGGCCGCCATCTCGTGTCGGAGTGAGACGAGCAGCTCCCCCTTGAAACCGAGAGGGAGAGCGGGAGTAACAACAGCCTCAGCTAAGGAAGAGACATCGCTCACAGGCGAGGATGTAGCGTGCGGAGCAGGCCGCTGTAGCGAAGCAGAAGAAGAGCCACCACTTTTCACCTTTGGTGGCATTTTGGACCACAAAAATGAAAGCTAAAGTGTTACAAAACACTCCGCAACACTTCACAAAAAAAAAAACTCCACAAAAAAGCACCTATAGAATTATATTAAATGCAGTTGCAGGAGCCCCGAAAGTTGCGTCTTACTCCATCTCTCGCTCAGCCGGAACTCCCCGAATTTCAGTTTCTAAATATTTGGTATGTACCCTTTTTTGCTTTAATGGCAGCGTGCATTTAAGTTGGCATGGACTCATTTGCACATGTTTGTGCAAAACCTTATGATCCATTTTAGATGAAATCCATGCTTCATTAGAAGAGATTAGGCATGAGAAACATATGCTTCATTAGAAGAGATTAGGCATGTGAAACATATGCTTCAGTAGAAGAGATTAGGCATGAGAAACATATGCTTCAGTAGAAGAGATATGAAAAATATGACCTTTCGTTAACAGTTAATATGGCCAGTACACACATTTGTCAGTCCCTCCAGGATTTTGTCAATTTGAGATCTCAGAAATTACTGCAACATCAAGCAAATTCCGCAATATTAGAATTTGGGCCAAGATCGCCACGATAAAAGAGTTTCACTATGCTGTAATGTATATGTGATCAATAAAGACTCATTATCAGTGTCGTTATCATTATCAAGAGGCATCACGTGACGTCATCACAAGACGCATTCAGCCAAGCCATCTTGGATTGACATGTGTCAGACATGAGTACAGCTAAAAGATCTAATTTACCAACAGATATCCCTGCGAAAGACGTGCAAAACTAATCCGTGCAATTGCATTTTCACCAATTCAAGTAGTTTTCTACAAAAAGAAAAAGCACACAAATTTTTCATCACAAATTTTGAAAAAAGATACAGCAAAATCAAGCAGTTTTGGCTGAACAATCATGAAAAGAACTCCACAAAATCCTGTACGGTCTGATTTGCTTACATTTAAACACATTCCTAGAAATAGTGCAGAATCCTGAATATTACACATTCGAGATATTGAACGTCTTTCTTTGTTTGAAATATAAAAAAAATCTAAAACCTTCTCTTTATTTCCAATTTTAAAAGAAAACAAAACAACAGATTTTCAATGTGGTCTCAAATTTTTGGATTGTAGAACTCCTTGGTTTTTCAGTGGTCCTTCTGGGGGAACGTTTATGTAGATACCCTACAATAGAGTGCTTTACAATAAGAAAAGGTACCAAGTAGAACCCTTAAATTCTCAAAGTATTAATCATTCATTCATTCATTTTAAAACATATTATACACTAACTGCTATAAATTAGTTTCCATTTTCTCCATGTATTGATTATAGGGTTAGAATTCGAGCGTTCCATTATACTGAAGATATTCATTCAATTCTTCATTTATACACATTCATTCACATTTAGGGTCAATTTATCTCCCTGTTCACACCTGGTATTAAAATCTGTCTCGAGTGATCCAATTACAAGTGGACAGTCAAGACGTATAGACGTTCACACCTGGCATAATGAATGCATCTCCTGTGACCATTTGCATTTGGATTTCATACATCATTTACACTGGAGGTAGGGAGTCATTCATGATTATTGTGGAAGCCTTCCGCTGCATTTTATTTTTAGGCAGAAACATCTGCCAGAGTTTTGAGTGATCAGATCACAATGCACCTTTGAGGTGCATTTGACCTCGTTCACACCTGTAATTCACCTATTTTAGGAGGTGGGAGGAAATCGGAGAACCTGGAGTATTCACTGGGTATTCACTGGCACAGGGAGAACATGAGAAACTCCACAACTATTGTAACCCAAGCTCAGGATTGAACCAAGGACCCTGGAGCAGTAAGGATTTAACGCTGTGCTGCCCTGACTGAAGACAGATTTAATTTACAGACACCTAACTTAGAATTTATTGATCTAGAATTGATCTACAGTACAGAGAATTTTTAGAGCAATGAGGTAGCCTTAAGGGTTCTTCAGTTTAAAGGTCTAGGAAGAATCCTTAGGGGTTCTACTTCTACCTGAAATCCTTGCAGATAAGGGAAACACCCTGCTGTAAGGTTTAACAAAGAACATTTAAGACTTCCCCAAGAAGGAACACTGAAAACCCTAAGGGTCAGAACTCTGCAAAAGGCTTAGGGAAAAGGCTCAAACTAAAGTCTTGAGCTTTTTGCTGTTGTCTTTCTGGGAGAACCCTTAAATGTTCTATGTTGAACCTTACAGCAGAGTGTACACCTGTTAGAAAGGTTTCCAAATAAAAGCCTTAATTTCTCTTCAGTAAAATGTTTAAGAAATAAATAAATCTAGAACCCTTAAGGTTTTCACTGTACCTTTTGGAGGAACCATTACTGTTCTATTGGGAGTAAAATGCTTCAGGAAAAATGTTAAATCTAGCAAATTTTACTTCCACTGGTCGTTTTTTTTCTTCAGTAGTCTTGATAGGGGAAACACTCTGCCAACATGTAAGGGTTCCCCCAGATGGACCACTGAGAAAACCTTAAGGGTTCTAGTTGCTTACAGTAGGTTCCAAATGCTTAAGTAGGACAAGGGTGAGTTTAGAACCCTTTAGTTGTATTTTCAGCAATCCCTCTGGAGGAGTCTTTAAATGTTCTATGTGGAGTAAAATCCTTAGGGGGGGGGGGGGGGGGGCTCACAGCTGAATTTAGATTATGTACAGGTTTTTTTTAAATTATGTTCTGGGAGAACCCTTAAATGTTAAATGGCAAAGCCTACAGTAGTGTTTTACTATATCAGAAACGATTCGAAGTAGAAGACTTAAGGGCTCATTAGTAATTATGGTTATTAGTAAAGTGGTTGGAAAAAATGCTGAACATACACTATATGGCCAAAAGTTTTTGGACACCTGACCATGTCATTCATATGTGCTTCTTGAACATCCCATTCCAGATGAAGTCCCCATAACCTCCACTCATCTGTGAAGGTTTTCCACTAGATTTTAGAACTTGTTCATTGGGATGCGCTCATTCAGCCACAAGAGCATTATTGAGGTTGGGCACTGATGTTGAGTGAAGAGGTCTGTGGCGCAATCGGCACTCCAGTTCATCCCAAAGGTGTTCAGTGTTGTTGAAGTCAAGCCTCTGTGCAGGACAATCAAGTTCTTCCACTCAATCCCTGGCAAACTATGTTTATGGGTCCACATACGGATGTGATGGCCAGGTGCTCACATACCTTTGGCCAAATAGTGCATGATGATATGATGATATTTTAGAGGTAAATACTTATATTATAATGGATAATGTCTACAGTGTATCCAGTCATCCATTAATAAAGGGCAGATGCCTCTTTCTGTGTGTGTGTGTGTATGTGACTGCATGCACTACAGTATGCACTACTCTGAGATTACTTTGTCAGCAGTCGCTACGTGTTACCTACGAAAGAAATTTGCTAAGAGATGATTGATTTCTCATGTCTGTCTGGGCTGCATAATTTAACAATATCTCTCTGCTGATGCCCAGCGCATGGGGAGACTTAAGCAGTGGGATGATCACTGCAGATAATGAGCTCTGATTTTCATTATTCTAATGCATAAAAATCTGACCACTTCAGTAAATTCTGATCTGTAATATATGCATTAAGGATTACACAGTCCTCTCTTGCTGAGTATCTATGAATATGCAATTGAGTTGAAAAATCACTTTGCTTACAGAGAAAAATGACCCAGCTGTGTTGAAACACACACACACACACACAGATGACAGTAATAGAGCAAGTTTTATTGGCAGAATTAAGTGTCATCCACATATACCATCCATCTGTCCGTCCGTCCATCTTCTATAACGCTTATCCTTCCTTCAGGCTCACGGTGAAACCTGGAGCCTATCCCAGAGAGCATGGGGCACAAGGTGGGGTATATCCTGGACAGGGTGCCAATCCATCACAGGGCACAATCACATACACATTCACACACCCATTCATACACTATGGACACGTTGGACATGCCAATCAGCCTACCATGCATGCCTTTGAACTGGGAGAGGAAACCCCCGCAGCCCGAGGAAAACATGCAAACTCCACACACACAGGGCCACGGTGGGAATCGAACCCCCGTCCCTGGAGGTGTGAGGCGAACATGCAACCGTGCTACCGTGTAGGGCGAACTTGCTAAACTAAGCCACCGTGTCACATGATTATTTATTAGTTACATGCCACATGATTATTTATTAGCCAACTTTTCAAACATTATAATGTATAATGACGAGAATTTACATAGTATTTTTCCCATATTGCACTGTACTTGCCTCAGGACAGCCTTTAATCCAAATCTACAGGGATTACCAAAAGAAGCCTCTACATCCAGTTACATCATTGCTGCTAAAAGCTTTACACATGCCTGAGATCAGTTTGTGCTGAGGTAACTGTCAGTTATCAATCATTTAGGAGGGAAAAAATGAGCCAACTATTTACAAAATAAAAACCCACCCGCCGAAAGCAGGAAACTGCAGTGGAGCTGCTGTATGCGTTTTGGATTGTTAACTCCCATATGTGGTAATTTAGTGCAATAACAGTATTGTACCATGCACTAAAATTATTTAAAAATCTTCCACAATACTCCTTCTTCCCTACACACACTCTAAAAACTACTGATTGTTACTAAATGAGTAAATTCAATATTAAAATGTAGAGGTTGACTTACTCGTCATGAGGAATTAATAACTGAAATTGTGCACATGCACATTCAGACATCAGACATAACTACAGTCATCTGCATTGGGCCACGTTTGCAGAAAAACATAGGTGTGTCTGATCAATTTTTCTTGTGCAAGAAGTAATACTTGGTAAGTTCAGCAACATCCATCCATCTTCTGTACCACTTATTCTACACAGGGTCGTGGGGAGCCTGGAACCTGTCCAAGGGGACTTGGAGCACAGAATGGGGAACACCCTGAATGGGATGCCAACCCAGCACAGGGCACAATCACATACACACACACAAAAGGACAATTTAGACATGCCAATCAGCCTATAATGCATGTCTTTGGACTGGGAGAGGAGCCAGTGGGGGGAGCAACGATCTCCTCGAAGCATGAAAGGGCGGCGCGCCGCCCTCAGCCGAGCAGGGCCGGCGGCGCGACGTCCTCAATGGAGCAGGAAGGTGTAGCAATGTTCGAAGAGAAGCCTGGCATAGTGACAACCGAGGCCGAGCAGGGAAGTAAAGGGGAGCTCTTGGTCGCATGAGGAGGTGGAGAAACATCCTCAGCTGAACAGGGAGACTGAGCCGCGTCCTCAGCTGAACAGGGGTGCTGAGTGGCGTACTCAGTCAAGCAGGGAGGCTGAATGATGTTCTCTGTTGAATCGGCAGGCTGAACAAGATCCACACCTGAATGGGATGCCAACCCATCGCAGGGCACAATCTCTCTCACACAAACAAAAGGACAATTTAGACATGCCAATCAGCCTATAATTCATGTCTTTGGACTGGGAGAGGAGCCTGTGGGGAGTGACATTCACCATAAAGCCAGAGGGGGGAGCGATGTCCTCTGTGTAGAAGGGAAAAGCAGCGACATACGTCCTCAGCCGAGCAGGACAGCAGAGCGACGTCCTCAGCCGAGCAGGACAGCAGAGCAACGTCCTCAGCCGAGCAGGACAGCAGAGCGACGTCCTCAGCCGAGCAGGACAGCAGAGCGACGTCCTCAGCCGAGCAGGAAGGTGGAGCGATGTTTGAAGAGAAGCCTGGCATAGTGACAACCGAGGCAGAGCAGGGAAGTAAAGTGGAGCGTTACATAAAACAGACTGCGATGGGGCATTATGGAGTGCCTATAAAATCGCTCCAGACAGTAATGCAGGCTTCAAAAGGGGTTTTCTGAAATATGTGAGGCATAAACAATTATATTTTATCATGTTCTATATATTTTCCCACTTATATTTGAAAGTAAGAAATTTAAATAATGACGATTGCACATTTAGAGATATTGATTATCTCAGACTTTGTTTTTAGTAAAATTATAAATGCCATTTACTTAGTGTCAAAATAGCTAATTAAAAGCATGATATTATAACCTACATCACGCACACATAGGAACAGATTTTGAGTGTTGTAGTGGTAATATTTTTTCCCCATAATCAGGAGATCAGGGTTTGAATCCAGCCTTTTGATTGTGATAGTCTGACAAAAGCTCAATTAACTTAAAAAAAAGATCCATGCAAATTGTTACCTTAATTTGTAGGTACAGTAGACCCAATGAACATTTTTTCTCAAATATGATAATGTTGCAATCATTAAGTACATCACAACCATGAAAGGGAATCATCAATTCATCTCAAATACTCGTTTCAGTGAGTGAATCTCTACTGAGTAATTTACTGCAATGTCTTCCCATTAGGCCATGGTTAAAGTAACACAGTGAATTTATTTTTGAGCGTGATCGCTACCATGAAAGTTTATGCAGCTCCATAAAATCCAGTGCCCATTTAATTCTATAATATAGATCACAAATATTGTTAAAGGAAAATATGAAGGGTCTGTATTATAGCCTCAAACAAGACAACAAAAGTTAATCTGACAAAAGAATAAGTCTTGCAGAGAATAAGTCCTGGTGTTTTTTTTTTTTTTTTTTTAATTATTATTGTTTTTTTTGTTTGTTTTTAATGATAGCCACTATATTTTAGGTTCTTTGTTGGACTGGAAAAGATTCTCTTGGCATCACTCTTAATCTTTTTTCTTTAATGCACTAACTAAGGGTTTTTTTTTTTTTTTTTATAATAAGAGAGCTTATTATAACATGGTTCCTTGTGGCACTGCTCTGAAGAACCATATATGGGTTCTTTAAAGCACCAGTAAATAAATGGTTCTCTAAAGAACTTGACAGTAAAAGATTCTTTGTGTAAAGTTGTAAGGTTCTCATATGGCATCAGTCTGAAAAACATTTGGTTCAAACTGGAACTTTTAACTTCAACCTGTGAGTGTTTCTCACAGATAATGTACAAAGAAAAATAAGCACTGTACTTTTCCTTGTACCATTATTATGTATTTTAGCTACAAAGGTGCATGTAATGGTCCTTTCATTTATGCACCGTAAATAATTTTTAAAAAAGGTACATTACATCCAGATTTCCAGGTGAAAGAGATTGAAACTTAAGTCTATGACTTGGACTCATGAACAACTCACTTGAGACTTGACTTGGACTTGAAGACAGACTCGTAAAAAACACGAGTCATTTTGGGTTGGCATTCCTGATTACGTTCTCTCTTTACTACCCCACATGACAGCATCAAACACCACATTTTTCTATTCATACCTCCTTCATTCATTCATTCTTCATCAGTATGTGCTGCAGCAGCAGCAAATATTACAACAATTATTCTGTAAACACACCAAGTCAGCATTATTATATACACACAGGATGGATCTGAAGGCACATGTATATCAAACAATGGAAAAGTACCGTTATATACATTCACAACAAACAATAACTATATAGCCAAGTCTTACCTTGTGATTATCTTTGTGTCATTTCATTTGAAAAGCAATAAATTAACTTGAGACTTGACTTGGACTCCACCTTAAAGATTGAGATTTAACTTGGACCTCAGGGACTTGCAAACATGTCTGAAAGATACACACTAAATGGACTAAAGATTCACCCGAGTGCCACCACTCCAGTGACAAGGAAAGGTACAATTCGTGCCATGTAAAAAAATATTTTTTTCCACAATTAGTACTATTCTTCTTCCTTATACAGAAACACAGAAAGTTAGTACTGTATTTTCCACACTATAAGGCGCACCTAAAAGCCTTACATTCTCTCAAAAATCGGCCTTGCGCCTAATAATCCGGTTTGCCTTGTGTGGACCGAGTTCCAAAATCTATAAAGATGTGCGACTTTGGTAAAGGCTCCGCTTGATTGACTGTAGGACCATTTCCCGCTGACACAGGGACGTAATACGTAAACCAATCAGAGAACATTACGTAATATCTACAGTACGTACGCTTACCTCCACCACACCTCTGGTAGGTATTCTACCGGTATGCTGCAAAATAATATTTGTTAAGTCGAGCTTTTTCAACTCACTGTTTTGCTTCCGTTACCTTTTTTTTGTAGACCGGTGTCACGAACTTGGAGGCAATAAATAAGTGCAGCAGAACAGTCTTTATTTAAGAACAAAACAAACAAACAAGCACCACTTAGCATCCCCAGCTAAGGCTAACATTACAAGCATCAAACAAACAGGCATTCGGCAAACACTTAGACAGACCTTCAAACAAAGAACAATAACGCGAGGGTTTGCTCTTAGCCCCGAGGGGTTTAAATACCCAACATAATCAAACCAAACACGACACAGCTGGGATATCATCACCGAATCCAAAACAATTAGTCACGTGTCTAGAGTTAGTTCATGCCGGGGTGCCATCTGCTGGCCGAGGCGCCTTATGTGTTGGTTAAGTACAGAAATAGACCCCATAATTGAGACTGCACCTTATAATCCGGTGCGCCTCATGGTGCAGAAAATACGGTACACCCCTCACATTTTTGTAAATATTAGATTATATCTTTACATGTGACAACACTGAAGAAATGACACTTTGCTACAATGTAAAGTAGTGAGTGTACAGCTTGTGTAACAGTGTAAATTTGCTGTCACCTTAAAATAACTCAACACAGCGCCATTAATGTCTAAACAGCTGGCAACAAAAGTTGGGGTATACACCCCTAAGTATACCCATCACTACTTCACATTGTAGCAAAGTGTCATTTCTTCAGTGTTGTCACATGAAAATATATAATCAAATATTTATAAAATTGTGAGGGGTGTACTCACTTTTGTGAGATACTGTATAAGGAAGCAAATATACTTACCTAATTCCTTGCTGTTTCTCTGTTCATGAAAGCTTCCATAATCTCAGAGAGTAATTAGCACTTTCAGTAGTGTGACTCTCAGCAATATGAACAGTTGGTTTGAATGGTTCATCTCACACAGCATTTTGGGTGTTGTGACTGTGCTTGGACAGGAGCACTTACCATGTGTCAGAGTTCATTCACACAATCCATCTACTTTGAGAGGTAAAAGGCAATGGCTTGTGTTCAGTTGTCAGAGAAGGGAATCGTGAGTATGAACATTTCAGAAGAATGTATCCAGTATTTGAAAAAAAATAAATAAATACAGCAGAAGAACCAATTAACATATTAAAAAAATAACTAATTTGCAGCTAATTCTCTGTAGCGGTTTATCCAATCACATTTATTTAAATTATTTAGCTGAAGAATGCTCATTAGGCCAGAGAGGAAAGATTTCTCAGAGATTTTATTTTCATATATATATATATATATATATATATATATATATACTGTATATATATTTTATTTTTAATTTATTTGATATGATTACTGAAGTCATGACATGATGAAAAAAAGTGCGGATGAAAAAATTTGCTATGAAACTTTAAGTCTCATCTTCAACTTTGGAAAATATACATTTCAGTTAGATCACCCTTGTGACCAGTTGAAAATGTTGCATTGGTTATGAATTTAAAACCACAATATTATTTTTGGCAATAATAAAATAAATTTTAAACATGAATGCACTGGTTTATGGTCACATCTCAAACTTAAAAATAATAATAATTGATATTTAGCATTAGCAACAACTAATTATCGACAGTGTGTATAGCTTTACAATGAGCCAATGAGTTATCAAATTGACCACAAATAAATATTGTTTATTCATCATGTGCTTTCTAGTGACGAACCCAAAACCACAAAATGTTGGTCACAATTGTAACTGAGATTCAATTGTTTAACGATTTGTTTTATATTGTTTTACTCACTTCAGTCCAATAGGAATATACTGATGGACCATGCGTGTATCATGGGCTCAACCTGTCATCTTGTTCTGATTAAAGACAAGAATGATGTGTTACACATTGTCATTTTTCACATTGTCTCATTTACAGCAGCCACAGGCTCCATTGGGACATCTGGAAAAAGAACTCATGGTAAAATACAGCAAAGAAATCTCATTGTCTCTAGTAAAGCTTTATGAAGGCACCACAGTACTCTGGCATTCTGACCTTCAGGTCCAGCCAAAGTCTGGAGGCCTTTTTCTTGTTTGTGAATCCATGACTGTAACTACTTGTGAGAACGATGAGGTCCGTAAATCATGGCTGTAATGCCATAGCTATGTTTCCATCCATTTTTTTTTTGTGAAAAATATTTAGCACATTGAAATGTTTACCAATATAGCAGATGGAAATGCAAATTATCGATAAAATTTCAGAAGTGTTGACATAATCTTCTTTTGTTTGACTTTAGGGCCTAAATTCTATGTTGATACTTCAAATGCTGTGAATAAAATCGTTTGGAAACAGTTTTGGTGAGAAAAATTGTATTCACAAAAAAAAGTGTCTCATGACAGAATTTATCCATCCGTCAGGGAAGAATAGGGATGCGCCTGCCATCCAGCGCACTGTAAACCTGTGGCACAAGATGCACCAAGGAATCACAGTATGCTGCCTTTAATAGCTGTGCATACCACATATACACAGCCATGGGCAATCATTTCACTAACCCCAAAAGTTTCCCCCACTACTCTGTAGAGGGCTGAATAATTTTGCTCGCACAATTTTTCAGTTTTTTATTTGTTGAAAAAGTTTGAAATATCCAATAAATTTCGTTCCACTTCATGATTGTGTCCCACCTGTTTTTGATTTTTCACAAAAAATTACAGTTTTATATCTTTATGTTTGAGGCCTGAAATGTGGCAAAAGGTCGAACAGTTCAAGGGGGCCGAATACTTTCGCAAGGCGCTGCACTATAAGCTAACGTCTGATGTACGTGGGGTGGCTGTGGCTCAGGTGGTAGAGCGGGTTGTCCACTAACCATAGGGTTGGCGGTTCGATTCCCGGCCCACATGAAGCCTAATGCCAAAGGGTCCTTGGTCAAGAGACTGAACCCCAAGTTGCTCCAGATGGCAAGTTAGCACCTTGAATGGCAGCTCTACTACCGTGTGTGTGAATGGGTGAATGAGACACAGTGTAAAGCGCTATATACGTCTGCCATTTACACAGCTATGATATAAATATTTGAGAATGTGTTAACATATGATAACATTGCTATCTAAATCACCTGGCTAGTTGCAGTAATGTTAGCTGATGTTGCGTCGCATCTTCAGGGTTGGGGGTTTAATTCCTTTGTGTGCGCGTAGTTTGCAAGTTCTTAATGTGTTTTTGGGGTTTCTTCCAGGTGCTCTGGCTTCCTCCCCAAGTACATTACATTTACAATTACATTACATTTATTCATTTAGCAGACGCTTTTATCCAAAGCGACTTACAAATGAGAGATACAAGCAAAGTGATATCAAGCAGAGAACAATACAAGTAGTGCTACTATACAAGATCCATTAATTGAGTTCTAGAAGAAGCAAAGTGCGCAGAGTAGAGGTGTAAGTGCAATTTCTTAAAAAAATTTTATTTTCTTTATTTTTTCTTTATTTTTTATTTTTTTATGAGTTGGTAGGTGTTGACGGAAGAGGTGGGTCTTTAGCTGTTTTTTTAAGATGGTGAGAGATTCTGCAGTCTGGATTGAGGTTGGAAGTTCATTCCACCACTGAGGAACAGTTAGTGTGAAGGTTCTGGAAAGGGACCTTGTGCCACGTTGAGTAGGCACTACTAAACGTCGGTCGCTAATTGATCGCAGATTGCGTGAGGGAACGTAAGCCTTCAGGAGAGAGTTGAGGTAGGAGGGTGCTGTTCCAGACAAGGTCTTGTAAGGGAGCATCAAGGCCTTGAATTTGATGTGGGCGGCTACAGGAAGCCAGTGGAGGGAGATGAAGGATAGGGGTGTGACATGAGTTCATCTGTTGTAGCAAAGTACATCTGTTATAGGCTGATTGGCATCTCTAAATTGTGTGTGAATGGGTGTGTGAGTGTGTGTTTGTGCTTGTGCCCTGTGCTGGGTTGGCACCCCATCCAAGGTGTCCCCAAATTGTGCTCCGAGTCCCAGGGATAGGATTCAGGCTCCCTGTGATCCTGTGTGGGATAAGCAGTATAGAAAATGGATGGATGGATGGTTGTATTATGTAACGCTACTTATTAATAACGTGCTATGTTTATCCAATTGTTCAGGAGATTGTATTTGAGTTTGGATCCCAATAATGCCACAGCCATTCATGGACAGGAGCCAATGGGGATGGGGATACTCTATCTCCGCTGTCAATCACAATGGCACTTGCCAATCATAGGCATCTTTGAGTACATGTTTGTTGAAGAGGGCAGATAGCTCTTTCCTCTGATTGTGTTTCACAGCCCTGTGAAGAAGCATGAGCAGCAGTTAAAAAAATGTGATCGGCTGGCTTCACATGTCTTGGATGAACCACGTGTTAGTCTGTTCATTGCTGTTGTATGATGGTGAGAGCTAGCTAGTGGGTGGGAACTGGTAGATGACCAAAATTGGGGCGATGGGGAGATCAACAGATAACTTATCCTGTCTTACAGTATAAACCACAATATACTCAATAAAATTCAACCGTCTGATTGCAGTCAGAAAATGGAAGAATGGACAAACTGATATAAAAATTGAAAAAGCCATTCAAAAGAACCCTGAAGCCTGAACACCATCTCAGACACAGAATACACAGTGTAGAGCACTGTGCGTGAGTGTGAACATTTTCTCTCTTTAGATGTCAGTGCTGACAACAGGAAAGTCTGATTACATTAGAGATGATGATGACATTTGTCAATATCTGGACAAGCTTACTCTTTAAATTAATCAAAGCAATCCATATGAATAATTTAAGCCTGCTAAGCAGATTGTGCGACATCATTTCGGATCATTCCAGTCAATCTAAATAGTTGCATACTTGTTCCTGGCATTTTTGCTGCATTTGCTGCATTTTTATTCTTTTAATTTCCTCCCTATTTCATTTGAATGTGTCAGTAGGAGGATGCCATCAATGATATATGAAATCTATCAGCTTTGTCAGCTTTGTCTCTGCAAAATCCTTTTGTTTCTCTCCCACTGCAGAAATACTGTATGTAATTTAAAAAAGGTTACAAAAAAATCTCCAAACCTACTGTATATCTAAGAAACAAGTTAGAGAAGAAAATAAGAGTACTCCAGGATTGAGAAACACTCACATAGACCAATGGAAATATCTAATATATTGTTGTTTTGGGGGCTGTAATATCACATAACAGATTTGGTTTCAATTTTCAAGGTTCTACCACCTATCTTCTATAGTCTGAATTTGATTCTTTTTTATAGACCAGGCGAGGACATTTTTAAATCACCCATTCATATTAAACTAATGAGACATGTCAGTGATTTGCTTCATTCAAAATGTAACTTTTCCTGCTGCCAGCTCACTCATCATCATTCTGACAAGTTTGATAACTTTTAAAACTGCTATGGGAATATATAACAATACACAAGATTTAATATTGCCTAATTGTGAAGTTACTGTCATGGGATAAACAAAAATAGTATTTATACACCAGCTTGGCTCATTTAAATAGCAGCTCAGGAGCATAAAGTTTTACTTATGTCAACAATGGCCAGTGTCTTGATTAAATAACTCTGGTGGTGTTATCTGGTATTCCTTGTTCTTGTTGTTGTAATGGAATGCTGATTTGTACTACATATAGTTGCAATCAAAATTATTCAACCCCCATTGCAAATCAGGTTTATTAAAATTTACAGACTTTCAGCTGTTTGCAATGAACAAATCAAACAACAGCAATTGAAATAGTTCAACACAATAAATGCTTCATGTGGTTTCCCCAAATTCAACTGAAAATGCAACTCATAATGATTTCTCCAGTCTCAAAATTATTCAACCCCCTAAATAGAATCCCTCACAACAGCACAAATATGTAAAACAGGTGTTGCCTTAGCGGACCTGATGCAACTAATCAAGGGCTTCATTAACTGAACCAGGTGTGCTTGAGCTGGAACACATGACCTGGATAGGAGCAGAAAATAAGTTAAATACCTGGATGGGGCAGAAAAAGGAAGCTATCAAAGGCTGCATCCAGATTTCCGAGAAGGCAGGTTGTGAAAAACCCTCGAGTGACTGCAAAAGACCTGCAGCGAGACTTGGTGGCAACAGGCACTGAGGTTCAGTGAGCACAGTAAGGCACATACTAAACACAGAAGGTTTCCATGCCACAACTCCAAGACATACACCACTACTACTGCAAAAGTACAAGAAAAGTCGGCTCAAAATCATATAAATAAGCCACAGAAGTTTTGGTATTCTGTTCTGTGGAGCGATGAAATAAAGCTGGAACGTTTCGGCACGATGGATCAGCGGTATGTCTGGAGGAAGAAGAATGAAGAAAGAACACTCTGTCCACAGTCAAGCATGGTGGTGGCTCAGTGATGTCCTGGGGCTGCTTTTAATCCTCTGGCACTGGAAACCTGTAGCATGTGGAAGGCAAGATGGATTCATTGAAGTGTCAGGAAATCTTAGGAGAAAACGTCATCCGTCTGTCAGAAAGCTGAAGCTTGGGCATGATTGGACCTTCCAACAGGATATTGATCCCAAGCATACCTCAAACTCCACCAAGGCTTGATTGCAGAAGAAGTCCTGGAAGATTCTACAGGGCCATCACACTCACAGCACAGACTTGAATATTATAGAAAATCTCTGGTATAAGAATATTACTGAACTGGAGGCCATTGCTCATGGGGAATGGACTAAGATTCCTCAGGAACACTGCTAGAAGCTATACGTCTTGTTTTCAGCAGGTCATAATAACCCAAGGGTGCTCTACTACGTAAAGATGCTTGCCATGACAGGGTTGAAAAATTTTTAAACTGGAGGAATCATTATAAGTTTATTTTCAGTTGAATTTGTGGAAACCATTTGAAGCATTTGTTGTGATGAACTATTTCAATTGCTTTTGTTTGATTTGTTCACTGCAAACAGCTGAAAGTCTGTAAATTTTGACGATAAACCTGATTTTCAATGGGGGTTGAAAAATTTTGATTGCAATTGTATAAAACCACTGTCTTTACTAAGAAAACGATTCATAACCCCTTTTTTAAGAGTGTGATGTACTGTACCCAGGCATGCCCTACAGTGTCTCAGCTCTTTTGAGAGCTCTTTGTGTATATGTGTATGTAATGCACTATAATATCAGTCCCTCCAGGATTTTGCAATTTTCCAATCACAGAATGCAAAGTACAGCAAACTCTGAAGTAATTCGGAAGAGCTTGCAATTTTTTTTTTTTTGTAGAAAATTTAGCCTAGATGTGTCATGACGTCATCATGATGCACATTCAGCCAAAGCCCTCTTCGATTCACATGTGTCGAACATGAGAACAGCTAAAAGGTCCCATTTACCAACAAACATCACTGCAAAAGACAAATTGCAATTGCAAGTTCACCAATTCAAGTAGTTTTCCACAAAAGAAAACACAAAAAGCAAAAGCAAGCATTTTTGGCTGCAAAAACAACTCTGATAAATCCTCTACTGACTGTAATATAGAGTGGATTATATGGACAGAATCTGATCTGAACCACAATGTATAATGTACAAAGAAAGAAAGCGAGCATTAGGGCAAACTACTACTTTGCACAAGAAAAAAGCATTTAGCTTGATGGCCACAGTGATCAAGGGGCTTCTGTTCAACAGTTTTTACTTATATTATTTTAATAGTGTTACAGAGGTTTTAAAATATCAGCCAAATGATGAGTGCGATGCACACATGACGGGTTGACATTGTCCCTCCCTACGTCAATTATAATTGCAACCTCATTAACCTGCAAACAACAGATACAGGGCCATAACCACCATTGCCATTAAGGAGGACATGTCCACCCCAATCATCAGATATGGCCAAATTGTCCCCCTAGTATTTAATATTTTTGATGCTGCCCTGCCCTCCAGTATGCACTGCCATGTATGTTGTTAGATTTTTAGGGTGGTCTGTTAAAATGTTTGAGATGGCCAATCAAATCAAAGAAATTTGAAGGCATTACTGTTTTAAGTTTACTGTTGCTGATGCGTCGGTGTTAATAGTGAAACAGTGTGTGGTAAGATGTAAGCTAAGTAGCTAAAGTTTTATATTTGACTAAAATTCCTGAGCCTAGGGGCCTGTATAGACCTTAATTCTGCCCTGAATATCCATCCATCCATGCATCTTCAACCGCTTACTCCTTTTCAGGGTCACGGGGAACCTGGAGCCTATCCCAGGGAGCATCGGGCACAAGGCGGGGTACACAATGGACAGGGTGCCAGTCCATCGCAGGGCACAATCACATACACATTCACACACACACATTCATACACACATTCATACACTACAGACACTTTAGACACGCCAATCAGCCTAACATGCATGTCTTTGGACTGGGGGAGGAAACCGGAGTACCCGGAGGAAAGACCTGAATATACTTTAGCATTTTTTTGGACGTTGATGTATACATGAACATTTTATATACATTTTACATTTGATAATTTATATACAGTATATGTATATGTTTATATAGTAGGGTCCAAAAAAAAGACCACACTGAAAATCTAGGACTTTTTAAAATTTTTATTTAAAATTTGAAATAAACAGAAAGTTTTAGAATTCTGACATATTGAAAGCAAAGAAACATTCACTGTCTTAAATATTTCATATTCAAGATTCTGCACAGTTTGTAGGCCCCTATATAACTGGAAGCAAATTTGTCATACTCACCATGTTTTGTACAAAAGGTCAGATTTTCTTCATGTCTAATCTCTTCTACTGAAGACCTGTTCAAGCGACACTCTGATGGATCAAAATTGTGGTTATATAACAATTTTGCTCTGGCACCATTCCTATTGCTCTTGGGCACCCAGCCAAAATAAGTGAAAAATATAACTTTTCAGATTTCTTAAACACCCCCCCCCCCTCCAAAATTCATTACTGGCTATGACACCTTTCCCAACCTCTATGTCTCATCTGCAGTCAGAGAGAGGGAAAGAGAGAGATAGAGAGAGAGAGAGAGAGAGAGAGAGAGAGAGAGGAAAAAAGGGGAAAAAAACCAAGCACAGAACAATTAACTGATTGTGCCACACTACGTGAAGGCTTTTTAAACACTTCCTCCCCTGAGAACAAATAATAATTATGAGACTGCAAAACTGCACGGAGTGCCTCCAAGGCTCACTAAAACAATCTGGCTGATCTGTTAATTCCTATTTACACGACAGTGGTCGAATAGCTCTTGCTGAACGGGATGAGATGAAACAGTGAGCCCAAACGGGTGTGCATTCGAGAGAGGGAGGGTGAAAAAGGGTCTTGACTGAACAAGTACCAAATCAATTTAGCGCACTAACAGATGCGCCCCCAATGCGCTCCCTTCTGGCTTTTAAGATGATTTTCTGTCTGCAGCTGTGAACAAGGAGAGGCATCTGTAGATTGAAGCCACAATCGCTTTAATCTTCTCGGCTTGCTCTCATTTATTCGGCTTAAGACAAGTAGAGCAGACATGGATAAATCAGTCACATTGGTTTGTGAAGTCTAATCTTGTGGTTTTGATAAACACCTTATTATTATTTGAAATAAATAAATATATAAATAAGCAAACAAATAAATAAATAAATCACACAGCATCCCTCCATTTGGTGGCATCTTCCAATCCAGCATCTATTATGTATGATTCATTGAGAGGAGGTCAAACAGCTGCTACCACAGATTAATGTGCACATAAATATTAATAAAAGGGCTCCTAAGGCTACGCTCCTGTAATCTGCAAAACAATTTGGACTCCTGGGTAAGAACAGGAGAAATCACACAGCGAGATTCATCATTCCAGAAGATTCCAGAAAGGGGGGGGGGGGAACGAGCATAATCCATCATGCACAGTTTATTCATCAGAAACTCTGTTTTTTTGTTCAAATTCACTGAAGGATATGAACAAATATGAAGAAGGAAAGAGACTTTTAATAAGGTAGAAAGGCTTAGATCCACCTGCATGTACTTCAGGGCTTCCTGTGAGTATTAGTCACGCCCGTGTGCATGCATGTATTGAGTATTGCATGTTTTTAAGTGTCAGGTATTGCAGAGCACTTATCCTCCTGGATAGTGTTACACTCTAGTCTTCCTCGCTTTCTCATAAACTGTACACCATTCCAAATCCTTTTTTTCATATAACATTTCAGTTAAACACACACACACACACACACACACACACACACACACACACACACATACACACACAAACACACACAAACACACACACGTGCACAATCACGCACACACACATACACACACAAACATACACACACAAACACACACACACACAATGTTATATTTAATGTTTAGGGACAATACCTCTATTTTGGTCATCAAACACTCACATATCAATCATCGCCATTTTTTATACATATAAATTGCATATATTTGGCATTTGTGGTCTAATTAAAGTGCAACAGTTCAGCCATTATGCTAATGCTGGCATGCTCGCTAGAACACAGAGTTAAATTGAGTTGCGGGGAGTGACAGATGGGAGACCGGGGCTGCTAATTAAATGCGAAACAGTGTGATGCAAAACTGTGCTTATTAAAATATTCCACTAAAAGCTGAGGCCTGGAACACCGGCGCAATTATCGGGTTTGCACTCCAATTCAATGGTGGTAAATTGATGTTATGCCATACACTCAACTCGCATTTTGAATTCGCTACAGTCTATAACAATGACTGTGGGAAAACACAGCGTTAGCGTCTAAGTACGTTATCCATTCATAAGCAAATTGTTCGACAGTTATGAAAGCGTCGCATTTCAGGTTAAGTACACCATGTAAGAAGAAATGAGTCCAGGGTCTCCCTTTGTGCAAAAAAAGAAGCCTATTTTCTTCTTGGACGCATGTTTAGACATTAAAGCAATTATTTACTGTATTGCAGACGCAGTGTTCACTTTATTAGGAACACCAGTACACCTGGATATTCGAGCGATTATCCAGTTAGACAATCATGTAGTAGCAGAACAACACATAAAATTATGGCAAGTGTTTCAGTTAGAGTTCACATCAAACACCAGAATGAGAGGTGGGGAAAAGGGGATCTAGGTGACCTTGACCGTGGCATGGGTCTTGGCACCAGAAAGCTGGTTTGTTCTTGGCTGTCAGGACTCTAACCCAATGTGGTCTTCTGCTATTGTAGCCCATCTGCCTCAAGGACTGACACGTTGTTCAGTCCGAGGTGCATTACTGCTCACCATGGTTGTAAAGAGTACGTATTTGAGTGTAGAAATATTCTTGTTTTTTTCTCATCAACAAAGCATTTCTGCTTGCACACCTGCTGCTCACAATGTTTTTCATACCGTTCTGTGTAGACTGTGTAGCACATGAAAATCCCAAGGGATTAGCTGTTTCTGAAATACTCAAAGTAACACCCATCTGGTACCACCAAGAACATGGCGGGGTCAAAGTCACCATGATCACTTTGTATTTTCCTTGTTCTCATGTTTGAGGCAAACGTTAACTGAAACTTTTGACCTGTATCTGCATGATTTTATGCATTCTGCTGCTGATCTAGGATATCCTAGTCATATTTCTACACCTGAATTCTACAACAGGGTATTACTGTCAGAACAGAATGTTCAGAAGTACAGATAAAGGTACTGGCATGGGTTTTGTAACTAAGCAATCCTTCATAATAGCATTGGATGTAATACACAGAGTAAATCCTCCTTAATGTTGGCGGCACTCATTTGTTATTTTCTTTCATTTACCTCAATAGCCCAGGGCACCACTGTTAGCAAGGTCTTCTTGACTGCAGGTGGCCTGTGATGGGAATGGGAAAATGGGGAGTGGCTATAAGAAAGTAGCACAAGCATTGAAAATGCCCATTTCCACCATCAGGACAATAATTAAGAAGTTCCAGTCCACTGGAAATGTAATGAATGAACCTGGAATTGGACGTGTGTCTGTATTGTCAGTTAGTTAGTTGTGTCTTGGGGTCAGAAAGACTCCAAAACTACAATGGCTCTTTAATATTTTGGGCTGTTTTTCTGCCAGAGCACCTGAACATCTTTTTAGGATACATGGCATCATGGACTCTACAAAATATTAACAGATATTAAATGAAAACCTGACTGCCACTGACAGAAAGCTTAAAATGGGAAGGACATTTTAAGCTTTCCAGCAGGACAATGATCCAAAAGATACATCAAAATCAACACAAAAATGGTTTACTGACCACAAAATCAAGGTTCTGCCATGTCCATCCCAGTCCCCTGACTTGAAACCCATAGAAAACCTGTGGGGTGAACTGAAGACGAGAGTCCACCAGTGTGGACATCAGAATTTGAAGGATCTGGAGAGATTCTGTATGGAGGAATGGTCTCAGATCACTTGCAATGTATTCTCCAACCTCTTCAGGCATTATAGGAGAAAACTCAGAGCTGTTACTGTATCTTGGCAAATGGAGGGTCCACGAAGTATTAACTAAAGGGTACGAATAATTGTTGCACACAAATATTTAACAAATATTTTGTTAAATATATTAAATATAAGATTTTGTTATTTTTTTGATAAACCTGTGTTTTGTTAGTGTGACGCCTACAAATGTATTCTCACAATTGTTAAGTTGTTTTGTGCATTGCCCTGTATAAAAAGAACAATTTGAATTTATTTTTGCAATGGATTTGCATAGTATTGTTGAGGGTGCAATTACTTGATTATGCCACAAGGTTAGTGTTCATTTTTGTGAGGGCTGCACGATGTTTCTTTTCTCAGACAGAGAAACGGCTTGCTGAGTGATCACAAGTAACATCTCTTGTGTTTGATTTTCCTATATAAATCAGGTTATTAGCATGTAATAGTTTGCTGAAATACATTTCTAAGGACTTCTAAAGCCTTAACTATGTTGTTCTGACAATTTTTGATAGATAAAACAGTGGTTTTAGTCAGTTGAGAGACTGTGAATTGAAGTGTAGCTAGCTCCATTGTAAAAAGTATAAGCAACATGGCGGCCTTCTGACGCCGACATTTATTTTGTTCAATAGTTGTGAATATATACAGTGGTGTGAAAAAGTGTTTGCCCCCTTCCTCATTTCCTGTTCCTTTGCATGTTTGTCACACTTAAGTGTTTCGTAACATCAAACCAATTTAAACAATAGTCAAGGACAACACAAGTAAACACAAAATGCAATTTGTAAATGAAGGTGTTTATTATTAAAGGTGAAAAAAAATCCAAACCATCATGTGGATGTATATGATTTTGGATCTGATAATAGCAGTAACTATGAGTCATAGTACCAGTTAAGACTGGGATAGGTGAAGTATTTCTGTTGAACTTAACAACAAATGTGTACATTCATATAATTTGTAAAATATGTTGTGTTGACCTCCAGAACTGTGATGTAAGGTGTGTGGTTTGTTGCAGGGAGTGTTATTTACAAGGTGGTTTGAATGAGGAGGGAAGGAAGGATGTATTCTGTTTAATAAAGACAAAGAAACGGCTTGCTGAGTGATCACAAGTAACATCTCTCGTGTCTGATTTTCCTATATAAATCAGGAAACAATACCTGCATACAGGTTACTACTGCTTGAGGCCTGTAACATTAGCAATTATTTGATATCCATGAGAGCAGAGTATTATTGTGATTTTTTTTAAACAAAAGATCAAATGGTTAAACTATAAAGACAATTTTTCACAGTCTTTGCTCATATTTACCAAGGGTGCCAATATTAGTGGAGGGCATTGTAGATGAAGCATTTCTAGCACCTTCTAAAAGATGTTATAAATTCATGAGAACACATTAGAGGATTTTGGGGACAGATGAAACCATGGAATGTGCCACTACTATTTTATTTATAAAATATACTACTCAGAAATTTTATACCTTTAGCTGAATTTGTAGCTGACATTTTTGCAGTTAAATTACATCAAATTGAAATTGTATTCCAAGGCTTGAATTTTGTATAGAAGTTTATAAAAATGCAATTGTAAAATAATCACATGTACAAATTTGAAGCTGCATATAAAATTTTAAACCTTTGAAATTCAAATTCAACCCATGAAACATAAAAGGTGAGAACATTTTAATTTGATCTAATTCAACAAAACTTCATAAATTCAATTGTAGTGGCACATTCCTTATTCCATACGGGGGAGATGTTTTTATTTGTATATAATTATCTTGCAGGTTAGTCAGTTGTTGTTTTCTTTTTACTACAGTAGCAGCATGTTTATGATCGTCTGTGAAAGCTGTAAAAGGTATAAATAGTGTTTCAGTAGTTTACTACTTCAAACCATGACAATTTTTTTTGCTGATATATAGGCAAATAAATGGTGTTAATCATAAATCAGTAAAGTCATATTGAAATAGTGCTCCAAATTTCAATATTTAAAACTCCTATACAAAGTAGATACAATAAATACACCTCCCACAAGGTCAGATGATGTCTCAATAGTTTTAAATGTGCTTTTAGTAAAAACAAAAGAATCCCATCGTGTTAATTTTTAACACACCTGCATGTCTAATTAAGGACAACACATTTTGTTTTGCTTTACACACAATCATTGTGTTAGTACATTTCCACACAAAGATGTGTTAAAAAAACAACATGGAGATGTATTGTTTATACTTTTTTCCCTACAATTATCCTAAAATGCAATTTGTTTGTATGATAAAATTCTAAAATGCTTACAAAATAAACAAACGATTGCATGAAATTCAGGTGATATATATTAAAATCATTTAAACATTTTGGCAGATGTAAGAAATGAGTTGATTCATCTTCTTACAAATCTTGGAGCCATCTAGGAAGACAAGAGTCCCACTCCCTTCAATTTGAAAAACTGTAAAAGAGCAAAAAGAGTGTTGGTTCGTTGTTGGCTACAGAATATGGACAAATGCCTTTGGGCTTCTACTGAGAAATTGTGTTACAGAATCCCAACTTGTGTGATTTTGGAAATGTGACCTCCACTTTCCTAATGAACAAAAAGGTGCTGTAGACTCACCAAGAAAATCTAACTTGCAAATATTTGTTTTCCAGCCTTTAGCACCTCACCACCAATTTTATTTTTGCAAAACTTTATTAAATCAACCAACATTACAGAGATAGTGGAAAGCATTACAGCCTAAACCCCATCCTCTCTTTTTGTCACATTAACCTTGTGAAGAACTTTTGGCCTCAACATTAATGAGCTATCTAAGTTCTGTTAAACACTGACTGTCTGCACCTGTTAACCAGCATTAATATTCGCTGAATACATGAAGGAAAACGGCTCTAACCCACCCTCATAATGCTAATTACTACAGCTTGCCTTGTCCAAAACACTTGTAGTTAACATTAACCCACTCTCTGTATTACATCACGGTGAATAGTTGTAATGCTATGTTATTGTTAACTCTCAAAAAGGTAATCGGAACGTCGAACATTACAGCAAGCTGTATGCTAAAGTAATGTTGTCAACTCAAGTGAGCATCTAGGTTAGCATCACTCATCCCTACTGCTGACAGAATCCACCTAGCTAACCCTAACTCTGAGTCTCAGATAAGATGCAGAACCAGAGAATTATAGAATAACCTCAGTCCATAATTCACAGCCAACATAAACACATGACACTAGCAGTGTAACGCCAACACTGAGGAAGCAGTACATGATATTCACTTTTGAAGTCGTCGCAATAGGTAAAGTTAATTATCAAAGTTACTGCTCTGATGAATACAGTTTCGAGCTCTCTCTGCTTAAATATCACAAACTTGGCCAGGCATTTTTAGCAGCATTAACACTAAATAGTGATGAATGCTAACTGGTCATTTATTTTCCTCACCTCGAGACTCCGACTTCGCTGTCACAATCAACAGGTCAAAGCAATGAACATTCACTTTGAGTCGTGTTCAAAGTTGGATGATGAGGTCAACCGCGAAGTCCACAACGTGATTGGACAATAATTTAACACATGTTGTGTTGGTCACTCGTGTGAAATCTTTTTCTTTTGTTTTAACACATGCATGAGATAATTAATCATGTGTTGAAATAGTGATAACTCAAAAAGTGTGTAAGATATTAACTCATCCTTTCTAAGAGTGTAAAATTTCAGACAGCCCTCTCAAAAAGTTGATCTATAATGGGAACTAAAAGTTCTTCTTCCATGTTAAGACTCTAACAAACACTTCATAATATATAGAGTATCATCTCACAGATTTTGACATAGAGTATGCCTGACAGAAATCCTCCAGTATTGCATTCTAAAAGATTAATGCAATGCTTATGAATGTGTTATGATGGTACATTTAAAAAAAAGTGCTCCTCAACAAACCTTAGTGTTTAGTGTGCCAGCCCTTGCTGTTAGTGTGCTCCTAATGTAGCCAAATTCGACATTTTCCAAAATGACTGTGCTATTGATTATAATGTGGGTTTTCAAGTTTTAATTCCCAGGTTCAGAATAAAGAAGGTATTTTAGATTGAACTTGTCTGTTTTGCAGTGCTGAATATTATCTTGCCATGCTGGTGCAGCTCCTATATTGTATCAGCACTTTTGCTCTGCACTTGATACAGTCTAGGATTTCTAGGACTGTATCCAGTGTCCATGCGATCCCCTGGCTTTTATTTGAGGTCTGCCCTTGTAGTGACTCAGTGAGTGAAAAATACACAACCTTTTAAATAGGTTAAAATGACTCTAAAATGTCCTACAAATGGTAGATGTAGAATGAATGTTGTAATGTTTTATAAAACAAGCTCTACATAGGTATGATATCTAAAGCATGAATTATAATACATAATATAATGATATCATGATAATGAATAATATAATGTGTTAATGTGCATTACACCACAGCGCTGCTGATTTCACCAATCTAAAGGAGTTGATAAATGTTCCATAAAAGATCTCTGATAAAAGGAAACTCAATAGTTTCTATAGTAACAGTTCATTCACACTTAACCTGTATGACTGATGTTTCACATAATCTACACCTAATAATAACTGGATTAAAAAATGTTGCCATTTAATAAACAAGAACATATACTGATAAGCCATAACATTAATAGCACTGGCCTAATATTGTGTAGGTCCCCGTTGTGCCGCCAAAACAGCTCTGACCCGTTGAGGCATGGACTCCACAAAACCTCTGAAGGTGTGCTGTGGTATTTGGCACCAAGATGTTAGAAGCAGATCCTTTAAGTCCTGTAAGTTGTGAAGTGGGGCCTCTATGGATCTGACTTTTTTCTCATATCTCATTTTTCTTTTTTTGTCATATTTCTCAAACAATTCCTGAACAATTTTTGCGGTGTGGCAGGGAGCATTATTCTGCTGAAAGAAACCACTGCTGTTAGGGTATACTGTTGCCATGAAGGAGTGTACTTAGTCTGCAACAATATTCAGGCAGGTGGTACGTGTCAAAGTAACATCCACATGAATGCCAGGACCCAAGGTTTCCCAGAAGAACATTGTCCTCTCCGCCAGCTTTCCTTCTTCCCAGGCTAAATGATTCACACACACGCTTGTTCGTATGAAGTAAAAGATAACGTGATTTTTCAGACCAGGCCACTTTCTTCCATTGCTCAACGGTCCAGTTCTAATGCTCACATGCCCATAGTATGCACTTTTGGCAGTGTACAGGGGTTGGCATGGGCACTCTGACGGGTCTGCAGCTACAAAGCCCCATATGCAGCAAGCTCCGATGCACTGTGTTCTGACACGTTTCTATCATAGTCAGCATGAACTTTTTCAGCAATTTGTGCTACAGTAGCTCTTCTGTGGGATTGGACCAGTTGTCTAACAATCACAATTTGGCAATTGTCAAATCATCATATACATTCCTGCTTTTCCTGCTTCCAATACTTTGTGAACTGACTGTTCACTTGCTGCCTATTATATCCCATACCTTGACAGGTGCCATTGTAATGACATAATCAATATTATTCATGGTGCCAGTGGTTTTAATGTTATGGCTGATTAGTGTATAATCATTGATTATTATTATAATCATTAACAAAAGCAGGTGATGTTTTTCCAATCTTCAAATGCCCACTTTCAATGAACCTGTGTCCACAGTAGCCTCTGATTCCTGTTCTTGGCTGATAGGACTAGAACATGATGTGGTTTTCTGCATGTCAATGTTTGCCATATATTGTGTTCTGCGATATTGCTCATCACGGTTGTAAAGAGTGGTTGTTTGAGCTACTGTAGCCTTCCTGTCTGCTCAAAAAAGCCTGGACATTCTCCTCTGAATTTCTGACTTGAACAAGGTGTTTCCAGCCACAGTACTGTCGCTCACTGGATGTGTTTTGTTTTTCCGCACCATTCTGTGTAAACTCTAGGGACTGTTGTGCATGAAAATCCCAGGACATCAGTAGTTTCTGAAATAATCAAAGCAGCCAATCTGGGTCACTGAGATCACATTTTCCCTCATTCTGAAGTTTGATGTGAATAAAACAAATAACAAACTTAATTCATTAACTGCAAATTGCAGTGGTTAAAGAGGAATAAAACACACATAGGCATGTGCTGTTATTACAAAAACGGTCAACTTTCACTTCATAACATCACCCCACTGTTTATTAATTTTCTCTAACAGTACACCTTGACATGTTTTAATCCTTACTTATAATATTAGTTTCTTGGGCTTTCTTATGAACCGACACATTATAATGTTATGCATTCTGACATTATGAAGTTATAAGCTATTGCTTTTTAAAATGTTATCCATATGACACTACTTTAAGAGCAGTTTAAGAAGTTTACGTCAAACATTATAAGGTATTATGTAACACATAATTTAAGTTTACTCTATATTGCATTATGCATTGGATCCGTAGGATGTTTTACCAAAGAAGTTTCTGAAAATACTGGGTTCCTAAAAAATGTGTAGAGCAAAACAGAGCTATTTATAAGTTTCCAGTGTTTTCCACTAACCAGTACGTGACTCTCTGAGCATCCAGTAAACTTCCTCTTTTTCTACACCTACTACGCTGTTACCAGTAGCACCTTGAGACTTCGCAGTAATAGCCGCTTTCAGACAGTCTTTATAATTAAGTCCCATCGAGAGGTGTACACTGTCTACATAAATCTGGGCTTCCAGATTTAGTCACCACCTTATACTAGGTTGAGTGACAGTGCCGGCTGGAGTCATTAGCGCAGGTCATGCAGAAGTGTTCCTGTCCTCACTGCATCAGCCCGGTCATCAGTGACCCAGACAGAGCCGCAGGGCTCCGTCTCCCACAGTCAGCCTCCCTACACACACCTTCCAGAGCTTCATTAATTCCTCTGTGAACACACACATATCATGCGCACACATACATATCATACATAAAAATAAAAATCTGGATATGAAAGAGAATACGGTGAATGTATGGTCGTGTAAGTCAGAAAATTCACTGATATCCAGCATATCATATATACAGTGAAGGGAAATAATAATATTTGGACAATTTTGTATTACGGTATTTACTTAACATATGTCCCATGCAGATACAGTGCTCTCCACTGATATTTGCACCCTTAGAAAATATGAGCAAATAAGGCTGTGAAAAATTGTCTTAAAAATCGTTTAACCTTTTGATCTTTTGTTAAAGAAATTCACAAAAAAATACTCTGCTCTCATGGATATCAACCAATTGCAAGCAAAACGTCTTGGTTACACATGCTACTATATAGGCTGTAAGTACGCGGATTGAGACTCAGCCCATGGCTTCAAGCAGTCGTCTATTAGCACGTAGAGCATGACAAATAATTAGCTGCACTTAAAGTGTTCATAAAATTTTTTAATAAAAACACCCAAAATTGTATATGGTACCATAACGAAGGCAAACTGTATGTTGATACGTGAAATTCTGGAGGGACGACAGACGGCGTGGCGCGGTGACGTAATGACATGGGCTGTTAATCTAATTATGTTCTATAACATGTAAAACGGGAATATGACAGGAGTTTTCTAAAAGGGACTTGTGTAAACACCTTAATCACATTATTCAGGTCAATAATTAAATTACTGCTGTCCATGTAAACATAGTCAGTGCTGATATTTGGTGTGAAGACAATTTGTTGTAAAAACAATTAGTAGTGGTACAATTAGTGCGGTTTTATAAGGAAATGAGCTGTAAGTTTTATTGAACATCTTGAACCAGACACAGTTCTGCTAGAGACTTTGACTTTCACACTTGGTTCTTATTTTTGTAGCAATATCCCAGCAACCTTCATTATATTTTTTGTATGAAAAATTATCTCTTACATAATATACTGCTTTCTTTACTGAAATACAAACAGTTTTCTGTAACATTTCATTTTATGCTGAATAATGTTTGGAAATAGAGTGCCTAAGACTTTTTTTTCCACAGATTTCCCCTCAACAGCTCAACAGCTCATGGCACTTCCAGGCTGGTGACATTGAATTTGTTTACTTTCTACACGTGTGTTTTGTTATAGTTTCTGTCCTGTCTCCACACTTGTATGTTATTGGATGTCTCCCTCACAGGTCGTGATTATTCACAGCTGTTTTTGTTTTAAAGGTTGATTATCAAAATCAAAAGTAACAGTCAGTATGTGGTGTAGCAACTAGCTGCTTTAAGCACTACAGTGCATCTCATCCTCATGCTCTTGATCACATCTGAGGGGGACACATGGTTACAGGTAATTTTCCACTGCAAGGATGATCAGCTGTTCTTCTTGTCTCCCTGTCTTAGGTGTCTTAAATAACAGACAATGCAGTCTATGTTCTGTAGCACTGTTATACTGTCAGCAAGCCTGGGTAATACTTAGCGGTATCCATGTATCAGTGTAAGTTACAGTGCAATAATAACCAAAACATATTTGGAAGAATAAATGTACGTACGGAAATGACAGAAGCAAAATGTGTTTATTTTGGGTTTGGTTTTATATTGTGTACATGTGTTAGTAGCATGGAAAATATGTCTAGAAAAGCAAGACATTGGCAGTAAGAATAAATCCTAATAAAATCTAACAGAGACTGCAGATAGTATACAGTGAATGTGCAAATAAATATAACTGTGGAGATTTTAGCAACGACAAACCACGTCACCCTCTCTCATTATTTTCCCCTGCATTTCAGGATAAACATAAGTGTTTATGAATGCTGCAGTCCAGTACCTATAACATATACATACAGTTTCTTTATTCATATTTAGAAGTACAAAGACATTACATCTGTAAATTTGAATTGGAACTAATGTTTCTGAATACTTATTTCCCCTCATTGTATAACCTCAACTACAGTCAATATAGCATAATTGAATTCTACTTAAAGATAAATCATTTCAAAAACAACAACAATGTGCGTGTGCATGCATGTACATTTGGTATTTACATTAATCACTCAGCCCTCTCATTTTTTCTGAAATAAATGAACCATCAGTACAAATTCAACGAAGATAATTAAATTGCCAGAAGAACTCAGAGGCCAAGAAGAAATATGAAAAAACACCATTTGCCTGATTGTCGTGGGGGTAAATTACCAAATGATGCTCTATAAAAAAATAACTGTCTTGCACATTTGTCAAGACACTCAAATGATGGCCCTCTCACGGAATCGGGTTCTAGAGAAAATGCATTTCCCCTCCAACCCATTAACAATTCCATAACTTATGCAAAGTGTAGCTTGTTTATTCCTTTCTGTCCTGTAATGCTATATATAAATCTCTTGTGTTGCAATATATTTTTATTAATTCCTTGTTTTCCGCTGAAACGGTCCAATGAATTTAAAAGCAACTGAGCATGTTTGCTCAGCTTTTGGTCTTGCCGTCTGTGGTTGATTTCTATGGGAGTGATTCGGAGATATAAATGTGAAGTTTCTCATGAGTGTCTGTGATCACAGAAGCATAGAGAACACTGCTGGATTCATTCAAGCTGCTCTGTCTGCTCCATTAGTTCATCCCAGTTAATGCTTTTGGATTAGGAGGTTTGTTTAAGGGAAAAGCCATTCAGAATTCTGCATGGATCAACCAAACCATCTGAAGAGGCTTTGTGAATTTCAATTTTTGGTAAGTACCAAGACTAGAAATGTAAAATACAATACGTAAATCTTTTGTTGCTTAAGGACTGTTGGAGCATGAGCCTCGACATCTTAGGAAAGCTATTGTTCCAGAACCCCAGGCCCTCCATAATCCCATTAAATAAAGTTGAATTCAGAAATGTAATAAATTGCTCATTTCTGGCTACATGTGTACTATTCTTAGCAAGTGATTAAACTGATTATATAAATAAATCAAATATTTGAAGAATGTTCAATACAAGTTGGGGACAACGGCATCAAATGGACATTTCAGCATGCTATGAATGCAGACTTACCATTATGGCTTAAATTTACACGGTCATTATAAGTAATAATAAGTAAAGCCTGCATAGGTGCAGGACTCCAAGTCTAAATAGAGCTTAACCTGACAGTGGACTGGCCTGAAAGTCAAACAAATGACAAAGAATGCAACGGTTTGCACTCCTGACTGATTGCAAATGACAGACCAGGTCTATGGAGTGAATAATTGCCTAAATCAGTATTAAAAACATTGCAGAAATAGAATACTGAAATTGCTTCTTATTGTGGTCTGGCGTCAAGAGAAACTTTATTGAGCTTAACACAAATTTGAGGGATTGCTATATTTTCTTGTCTCACTATACACATCTTGTAGGAGGACAAGATGTCATTTAAATAAGTAAAAAAATGTATTAAACTATTCTGGGACTGGTAACAAGCAGAGCTTTTAACAAGCTGTGGTATAAATTGCTGCTAAATGCAAGCATAACCTTCTTCCCAACCACCTGCCAGTGTTCTATATCTGACAGGAAGTTAAAAAAAAAGAAGAACAATTCCACTCAAAGGTTATATTTTTTTCCCTTGAGAAACCACAACTAATTAGGTTGAGGCCTGACCCGTTAACAAACCTGAAGCCAATGAAAACTAAATGTCCAAGCAAATGGACTGTACTGTCTATCTCCATTAATGTTTGAAATATTAATGGAAACATCAGCCTGCCCTATCAAGTCAACACTGGGCTATTTATCTCTGGATAATTGCAAAGAGGTGCTCACATCCTTCAGAGACAAATGGGTGGCATGCATGCAAGTCAATGGATGAAACTTGGTTGTTAATATGAGACCAGGAAATAAGATAATGAATTGGGCAGTACTGAAGGAAAAAGTTAAACAAACAAATGAAAGCCAATAAATTGGTAAATAAAGCTTTACAGTGGGTATTAGAAACTACAGATAGGCCATATGTGATTATTAAGGCCCAGAGGTGAACTCCCTGAGGAGGACTACAGTGTTACAAGGTACCATTAAAAAATATGTCAAAAGTGTCTTTGCATATGAGCAAATCAACATATGATTCTGAAAAGACTGACAGTTGCATAGGTGATTTTGAACAATCAGATATAAACTGATTCCTTGGAAGACCAATCCCTTCCCTCCCATCTCCCATTAGTAATCATTGCTGCATCCCAATTTGCCTACTATCTGTCCTAAATAGTATAGTGGTAGTATAACAGTATAGAGATTAGAATGGTAATATGTTGAAATGAGTGAACCGCCAACCCCACGGTTAGTGGATTAGTGGACAACCCGCTCTACCGACTGAGCCACAGCCGCCCTTAAAAGTTAAGCACTAAATATAAAAAGAAATTAAAATAAATCAAGGGAATGGTACATTATATTATATAGTGTGATTATATTATATAAGGAATGATGTTTGAAGAAAAGCGGAAATGAAACAAGGAGTTTGTTCTCAACAACATTCTCTTTATTACATGACATATATATCCCAGTACGTCGCAAAGTTCACAAAAGTACATACTTTTAGTGCATAGTATATGTAGGCACATTGGGACGCAGCACATGTCTCGACTCATTCGTCTTCTGCTCGAAAGCGTTGCTTTCGGTTTATAGAGAATGTTTTGAGTTCATTAAAGTAGAAAATATGTCAACGTATTTTTGACTTGGCTGAAACTTTTGACTGAAAAAAAAAAAAGATGAAATAGGCCTAAAACGAAGTGTCAAATCTAAATGCTAATTTGACACTGGAGAGTACATATACTGTATATGAGGGGTTTTACAATAACCACCAGGCACTTTGGGAAAAAAGCTGCTGCTTGTCTGTTTTAGCTAAGATGTAGTCACTGAAATACTTACATGCACACTGACAAGAAACGCAATCAGGAGTGGTGAGTGGAGACGATTTCAAGACACCAGGTGGTAACGGCTATCTATCTCGTCAGTCCTCTTCTCATTGGATAACCTGAAACGTATGTTAATACCACGTCTGATTGCCGCCTAAATGACAACCTCTTCATGGCCCGATTGCCTGACTGTATAAAAAGACAAGGTTTTTATTTCTTTTTGTAGTCATGTAGGTCCACAAGGCAGTCATCACTAAGCCCCTTGAGGACACAAAGAAGCCACATCATTTCTGGAAGTGTCTCTTATCTCAGGGCTTGTGTCTCAACCTGGACATGATGAGTGGACCTGCAGGACCCGGAGGAGTTCTGCAGAACAAGCGTCATCATGTCAAATGCGCTGCTGTCTCAAAATGTGTCCAGTGAAAACTCCTCTACATTGTGGGATGGGATGCTATGCCTTTGGTCATGGACTTTCTTAGTATAATGAATTAAAAAAAAAAAAAACAACAGCCAAGGTCACTGTCAGTCTCTGACAGCAAGGCCTTTCAATTAGAAGGTGCCTCATTTCCTGATTGGAGAATGACCCATAGACTTCACCAACACGGTCTAGACAGTCATGAATATTTTTTACTCCATAAAAAGCCCAGAAAATTTTTTATTCTGAAAGACACTATTGGATTTTTTTTGGAGAGTCAAATGTGAAGGTATAGTGGTTCTCTATAGTGAATGGAAAGATTTATCATTTAGTAGAGAACAAAAAATACCCAACTTAACACTCAGTTACAACAGAGAAAAAAGTCAGTCTATAAAAAGCTATTACTTCATCTGTACAAGGCCATATAATTAGCTGGAGAGAACATACAAACACTGCTCTTAGCTCATATTCGTCATATTCTTCTCCTGCATACAGAGCTAACAATTTTCTTGTTGTCCTTGAAGCAGAACAAAGCATAGCGACATGGATTACCATAAACACCATTCAGCATTCCTACTTCGAAATAACCTCTGTGTTTGAATACAAGTAATATTGAAGATAATTTAAGAACTGAAGCCAACTTCTAAGTGCAAACAAGTAATTAAGGGTACCAAATGTTAAAATTAAGCGAGAGAAGACAGATCATGCTCCTCTGTGACCTTGAAAATTGATCTGGGAATCTCCGGTGCATCTCTGCACTCATCACTCGGCTGCATTTCCAGGCAAGTTCATGTCATGTTAGTGCCTGCTGGTTGGCCACCGAGCCACATGTTCCCATTGAATATTTAAACCGATGAAGCCCACCTAGGGGGTTTGAGCTTCCATATCTGGCCAAAACCATCCCTGAGTACACCTCAAGATTGCTTCTCGGTGTGCTCTGACATCTCATCATGGACTCCATTGAAAATGAAATACAAAGCCGGAATGAAGGAGTAATGACGAGCCACTGGGAAGGTCAATGCTTGGATGAGCCGAGAGACGAGGAAGGACAAACCGTGAAAGAGGGAAGCAGGCTGCGGGGTGGCGTGGGGGCAGGTGAGCATTCACCTTCATCTCGGCAGGGGCGGGAATTAGTGTCCTCGCTCAGGATGTGGACAAAGCATGGGGGGAATGTTAAACACTAAAAAAGTCAGAGAGCAGACAGCATCAGCCCACCTCATGGCCCTGTGCACTCTGCTTGATGCACCATGTCCAACCTTGCCCCAATGAGATGACATGGAGGTGCTGCATTTACTACTCACCAGTAAGAGTGGTATTTCATCAAAATGTACTATATACTGTAAATATAAATCACATTGTAAAGTATGTCTGTTGAATGGATTGTTATATTAAAACAGAAAAAAATCTCATATACAGGGGTACACATACACACAAATACATTTAGTGTCCACCGGTATAACTGCACATTTCTGCAGTTATCTAATCAGCCAATCATGTGGCAGTAGCACAATGTATAAAATCATGCAGATACAGATCAAGAGCTTCAGTTAATGTTCACATCAAACATAAGAATGGGGGAAAAGTGTAATCTTTAACCATGGCATGGTTGTTTGTAACAGGGCTGGTGATCTCCTGGGATTTTCACACAAAACAATCTCTTTAGACAGAATGGTATGAAAAAACAAAAAACATCCAGCGAGCAGCAGTTCTTAAGGAGAGAGACACCTTGTTCATGAAAGAGGTCAAAGAAGAATGGCTAGACTGGTACCAGCTGACAAGAAGGCTACAGTAACTCAAACAGCAACTCTTTTCAACCGTAGTGAGCAAAAAAGCATCTCACACTGCACAACACGTTGAGGTGGATGACTAACAATAGAAGGAGACCACATCAGGTTCCAAACCTGTCAGCCAAGAACAGGAATCTGAAGCTACATTGAGAACATGCTCACTCAAACTGGATAGCTGAAGGTTGAAAAAAGACTAAATGATGCTTCTACAGTCTTTAGTTGTACACAGAGTATGCAGTCAATCATTCCCAAAGTCTATCGATTAAAACTAAATTTTGAGGTTTGATTTAGAAAGGGACACAGAAGAACCAGGTCTGAGGACTACTGGTAGACCGTTCCAGAGAACCGGCAAAAAGTACAATACATTTTAGCCGAGATTGAGGAAAATCAGCAGTAGCTGTTGTGGTTGATGTTCATTGTGGGGCTTGTGGAGTTAGTCTTTTTAGGGCTTATAATACTGAATTCTAAAATGAACTGGAAACCATAAAGGGGAAGCTAAAACTGGGGTAATATGAACCCTCTTTTTTGTGCCTGAAATTCCTGGGTACTGCTATTCTCACTATACATGAAAGACCTGACAGAATTTTCTTTACTTTTTCTTTCCATGATAAGACCACGCTGCATTATGTTTGTCAATCAAGGGCATTCATTCTGATTCAGTCAGACTTTGGACCACTGGGAATACTGTAATGCTCTTACCCTCACAGTACAGCCCAAAGTACTCAAAGTAACCAGCTTTGACAATATACTTATGAAACTTCATATTAGTATTCCCATCAATAAATAGAAAACAATGTGTGCTGTAACATGAAACAATAGGTTGATGTTGTATTATTTAGACACTTGGCAGATAAACGGTACTTTAATTCAATGCTGGCTCTATAGTACTTTATTACCGACAATGCTATTGATTTGAAATGGTTTCATAACAAGATGTTTAAAATACACAATACTGGTTATCTAGTTAAGGCCCCTAACTCAAGTGGACAGCACTTGTGGACATGGCTGAAGGTCCAAGCTATGCAAGAGCACTTGATTTTCATTATGGGTGGAACCAAAGTCCTTCAGCGCGGTCCTCTACGGCATCGTCAGTGCAGTCACACGGCACCATCAAAGCCTCTCCGCTTTGATCAACTCTTCAAAAGACTTTTCTGGCCCCATCTCAGTGCCTGCTAGCCTGCTTTCTGACAGGCCAGGATTTCTTCTAGCAGTGATTAAACACTCACTTTAATTCACTTTATCCGTACTGAACCCGCTTTCCCGCTATATATATATATATATATATA